>CABHPR010116732.1:10381-21391 GCA_902168415.1 Peromyscus melanophrys
CACACACACACACACACACACACACACACACACACACACACACACACCCTTCCATGGCTGTCCCAGTTGTTCGTTCATTCCCTTGTGGTCCTTTGCTCACTAGTCAATATATCTCAGGAAGAGCTCCAAAGTCGAGTGTCTTCCTGTCCTCATAAACACTCCCAAGACTTCATCTTCTTCTCTGTTCTATACCCTTATCCAGAGTCCCTGGCTCTCCCTTCTTAGTCACAGGTGTGGTCCCCTCTGAAGTGTCAGGAGCAGCTCCGGGAAAGCAGACTGTGTGAGAGTGAGCGCACATACAAGGACTCTGCTCTCTCCACAGGATTACATACTGCTGACCATTCCCGAGTAGCTGCTTTGCCGAGGCCCAGTCCCTGCCCCAGCTGCACATGCTCAAGACCCCAGAGTCCATGATCAGCTTCAGTCCCAGTGGAGTTCTCAGCTGTAATAAAGATGTTTCCCCTGAGTCTGGGTCTGAGTTTGCTGTGTTTCCTGCCAGCTGGGAAGCAGCTTTGAAATGTTCAAATGAAGGGCATCCTTCCCAGCTCTAGTTCTCCTGTGACCCTTCGGGAAAGTTCTGTGCTCCGTCCTCGGTGGAAGGAAAGACAGGCAGTAGCGGTTCACGCCTGTCAGCTCAGAACGATGGAGCCTGACAGGGACAGGAACTGTCATGTGTTTGAGCAAGCCTAGGCTACACAGTGAGTTCCATGTCAGTCCAGGCTAGACGGAGACCTGGCCAAAAAGGGGGAGGGGTGAGAGAAAAGAGAAAGAGAAAAATAAAAAGAACAAAAGCCTTTTGACTCTCCAAAGATCAGGCCCTGCAAGGATGGCATCTAGGAAGGATGCCGAATCTGTATGCCCAGAAAAGTTTCTCTAGTCAAGAAGGAAGATAGAAGCAAGATGAAGAAGTGGGGGTGGCTAGGAGGGGGACCCTCAGGAGCCCAGGGGCATTTTGGAGGCCTTGGGTGCAAAGGAACGGGGCAGAGGGAAGTAGAGAACCGTCACGGTGGCTATTTCCGTAGATTTTTCCCTTTACCCTTTTCCATCTGTTGTGTTACATGACTTCTTTGTTAGAAGGATGTCAGCGGAAGATATTTTAGCAAAGAAGGGTTTCTTTTTTCTTTTTCTTTTGTTTTTTTTTTTTTGAGACAGGGTTTCTCTGTGTAGTTTTGGTGCCTGTCCTAGATCTCACTCTGTAGCCCAGGCTGGCCTCGAACTCACAGAGATCTGCCTGGCTCTGCCTCCCGAGTGCTGGGATTAAAGGCGTGCGCCACCGCTGCCCGGTGCAAAGAAGGGTTTCCATGTGGTAGAGGGAACTTAGGTCATAGAAGGCTGATGTAACTCACAGGAGGTTTATAGAGAATAAGACTCTGAGATATATCATGTATATAGGATTAAAGGATATTAAACTATCTGATCTCAAAGTTCAATGTCAGTCAATAGAATTCTCTTAAGTTATTGGTCTTCTCCTGGCAACATTTACAAAAATTGGCTTAAAAACAAAACATGTATGTCCAATCCAGATTCATTTAAAACTGCTTAGTACTCTGCCTTTGCCTTATGTCCTTTGTCTTTGCATGGCACCTAAATTTTAAAGCACGATTTGTTCTTCAAAACTGACATGACCTAGCTTCTGGGTGTTCAGTAACCACGCCTGCAATTCCACATTGGTGCGGACGGAGGGACTGAAAACACAGCCTGTATTGTGGCACTTGCCATCCAAGGTCATCAGTTCCAGACGAACACAGGACACCTCTCAGAGAGCCCTGCCGCTCTGCTAAGTCATCTGTCTTCTTGTCTGAGAAGCTCGGAGACCCAGAGGTTAGACTCTATGCAGTACATATCCTGGAAAGAGGGCAAAGTCTTCAATGCATCTAAAAGAAGCCACAGGGTCAGGGAAAAAAAAACCCAACTCACTCAGAAAATGGCACAATGGGTAAAAGAAAGATTGGAAGAACCAGAGGCCTCCTGTGTCCCAAGCAACTCTCTTAGGACCAGACCCTCTGGCCTTAATAATAAAACTGGAAATAGTTAATTTTGGCCATTTGTATAGTCTTAAACACCTAACTGAAAAGTATAGCCACAAACTAAAATGATTAGAATTTTTTAAACAGTTCAAATAATCACACTCCCTAGATATTAGGCTTAAGTCCACATGAGATGTTATAAGCTTGGTGAGAAACTGCAGCCCACTCTGGGCATTGTGGTTTGTTCTGATGGATCCAGTACCACAGTACCACAGTACCAAAGTACCACAGTACCACAGGCAGTGATGGTTTGTCCTGATGGATACAGTACCACAGTACCACAGTACCACAGTACCACAGTACCACAGTACCACAGCACCACAGGCGGTGATGGCTGGCCCTGACGGATCTAAGTGGTGATGAAGTCTGCCTGAGAACGTGCAACATACATAACCTTATAGTTTAACAATGTATAGACAAGTAATCTTAATTTATTATATTACATTATGTGTGTAGTTTCAATTCAAATCTTTAAAAAAATCAGACAATATCATTATGATTTTAAATCTGCGGTTAGATTTTAGTTTTGTTTTTTATGCTTTCATTTGCTAGACAGCCACTTCCTTATCAATAGGAAAAATCCTCTTTAAAAGAAGTATGCCTGGGGCTAGAGAGGTGGCTCAGTGGTGATAAGTCCTCGCTGATCTTGCAGGGGACTGGCGTTAGGTTCCCATCACTCACATTGGGCAGCTCACAATTGCCTAAAACTCCAACTCCAGTGCATGTACATGTATACACATACACACACACACACACACACACACACACACACACACACACACAGAGAGAGAGAGAGAGAGAGAGAGAGAGAGAGAGAGAGAGAGAGAGAAATAAAATAATTTTTTTAACAGAATGATTCCTACTTGGGACATTCCTGCTAAACTGCATAGGGATCATGGATCTCATTTTAATGGACAAATATTTAAGTATATTTATAAGTTTGGACTATTGAATAAAGAAATGAGACCAATAATTTGTCAAATTCTGCTAAATCTTTGGTTTCAACTACATTAACAATGGAATATCCCAAGTAACTGAATTATTCTCTTAGTTTTTAATGCTCCTTAAATGCTTATATAAATAAATCTTTTTAAATTGCGTAAGATATTTAGTATTTTACTTGATATGTTCCTACGTGATTAAATAATGCCAACCTTAGTTTTAATGAACAACATTACGGGCAGGCATAGCGTTGCATGCTACATAAAGAGACTCTCTCTCAAACAAACAAAAAGAATCATGGCTTTCACTAATCAAGGTTTTATTATGACTGCTTGTTTACCCAGAATCCCTGTCTTTTTTTATTCATTTTACATATCAACCACAGATCCCCTCTCATCCTTCTTCCCACTCCCCCGACTCCTGTCTTACCCACCCTCATCCCTCATCCCCTCCCCCAAAAGGTTAGGTTCTCCCATGGGGGGACAGCTAAGCCTGGTACATTCAGTTGAGGTGGGACCAAGCCCCTCCCCACTGCATCCAGGGTGAGCAAGGTGTCCGACCACAGGTAATGGGATCCAGAAAGCCAGCTCATGCACCAGGGATAGATCCTGATCACACTACCAGGGGCCCCTCAAACAGACACAGCTACACAACTGTCTCCCATATGCAGAGGGTCTAGTCCAGTCCCATGCAGGTTCCACAGCTGTCGGTCTAAAGTTTATGAGTTCCTATGAACGTGGTTCAGTTGTCTCTGTAGATTTCCCCATCATGATCTTGACCACCTTGCTCATATAATCCCTATTCCCTCTCTTCAACTGGACTCCCAGAGCTCTACCTGGTGCTTAGTTGTGGATCTCTGCATCTGCTTCCATCAGTTACTGGATGATCTATAATGACAGTTAGGGTATTCACCAATCTGATTACCAAGATAGGCCAGTTCAGGCAACCTCACCACTATTGCTAGTACTCTAATCTGGGGTCGTCTTTGTGGATTCCTGGGAATTTCCCTAACACCAGGTCAGAACCCCTGTCTTATTTGAATCCAGTTTTTATGTCTAAAATAATTCAAGTGTTCACTTTTTCCATTATTCAGTACAACTCGGATAAAATAAATCTACATATTTGATGTTTTGGTTTGGTTTTTGTTTGTTGTTTTGTAGTGTGGTTTAGTTTTATTCATGTCCATAAATATTTCCCAAAAAAATTACAAAATACTCAAATGGAGAAAACACAGAAGTCAAGGTTTCTGGGTGTCTACTGTTCATACTGTGTAATCTCATGGCCTATTTATACAGTTGGCTCTGAGCTCTGTAGAAACAGTGATCAGAATGTTCGCTCTGCTCAATGGCAGTGACACCAGAAGCTCAACCCTGACCACACTGAACAAGACATGTACACAAAACAGAAAACAAACCCAAACATCACATGAAAAAAAGACAAATCCGAAAGTGGTGGGCTGCAGAGATGTCACAGAGGTCTGGAGCACTGGGACAAACCACAGCTGGCTGGAAACGAAGACTTGGTGCTTCACCCAGGGAGGGCGGGAACCCAGAACTAACAAGGAAACACTTAAGACAGATTTCAAGTACAGACTTCAAAGTACTTCGCTCTCCCTCTTCAGAAAACTGATAATAAAGAGGAGACAATGGCCTAACTGAATGGCTGACTCAGTTAAAGGGGGAAAGGGGGTGATGGGGGCAGACAGGAAAGTATTGCACGTCCAGTGTCCATGAGGGAGTGGCTTTCCTCAGAGTCCAGAGGGTGGCAGGGCAGACCACCTGAAGGGTGGTCACCACCCCCAGAAGACAACAAATGTCTCCATGCCAGGGCAGTCAGAAGTTTGATGACAAAGTTCAATTGTTATGTTGACAAACCTTATTTAAGTCTTCCAAAAGAATTTCCATTTGTGGGACACTTATATTTTATTTGGGGCCAGAAGGTATGGCCATGACACTCGTGATGCCTATATTTTGAACCCAAACACTACCGGCAATGGTCGAGAGAAAGCCCGAACTGACCTACTCTGGTGATAACTCTGGCCAAACACCCTAACTGTCGTGCTAGAAATCTCATCCAATGACTGAGGGAAGCAGATGCAGAGATCCACGGCCAGGCCCCAGGTGGAGCTCCAGGAGTCCAATCGGCGAGAAAGAGGAGGGATTGTATGAGCGAGAATTGTTGAGACCAAGATTGGAAAAAGCACAGGGACAAATAGCCAAACTAGTGGAAACACATGAACTATGAACCAATAGCTGAGGAGCCCCCAACTGGATCAGGCCCTCTGGATAAGTGAGACAGTTGATGAGCTTGAACTGTTTGGGAGGCCCCCAGGCAGTGGGAACGGGACCTGTCCTTAGTGCATGAGCTGGCTGTTTGGAACCTGGGGCCTATGCAGGGACACTTTGCTCAGCTTGGGAGGAGGGGACTGGACCTGCCTGGACTGAATCTACCAGGTTGAGCTGAATCCCCAGGGGAGTCCTTGCCCTGGAGGAGATGGGAATGGGGGCTGAGGGGGGAGGACAAGGGGGGTGGGAGGAGGGAGGACAGGGGAATCCGTGGCTGATATGTAAAATTAAATCAAATTATAGAATAAAAAAATGTAATTAGTTCCATTAAGGAAGAGCAAAACAGAAAACAGAAAATCAATGGGAAAGGAATAGAAATTGTAGGATTATATTCAGAAAATATTATTAAATATTTACACATCAAAATACAAAAAAAAAAACTTTTTTCTATTAAAAAATATATTGGGGGCTAGAAAGATGGCTCAGCAGTTAAGAGTGCTTGGTGCTCCTGCAGAAGACCCAAGTTCAGTTCTTAGCACTCACATCAGGTGGGTCACTACTGCATGTAACTCCAGCTTCAGGAGATCTGATGCCTCTGGCCTCCCAGGGCACCTGCATTCATGTGCACAGACATATGCATATGCATATAACTAAAAATAATAAAGGGGCTTGAGAGATGACTCACACATTAAGAGCACTTGTTCTTGCGAAGGACCCACAAGGTAGCTCACAACCATCCATAGGCATGCACATGGTGCACACACATACATGCAGATAAAACACTCATGCACATAAAATAAATAAATCTAAAAAGTTTAAATTAGTAATGATAATAAATCTTTTTTAAAACTGACTGGGAGCAACCAATTCAATTACGACCTCTCTAACGTCAACTCTATCTACCAGTTGGAGACACCTTTAATTAACTCTGGTAGTCTGAGTTAGAGTGCATGTCTCCCTCCTCTGCTATCTGTACTTCCTGGAAATTTTAATATGACACTTTCATTACATCAGTGTTATCAGATATTGAGGACCAACCGGATCCTGATGGAGAAGAGACTGATATCCCCCAGTTTCTTTCTTGACCTTTGTAACCACATCTTTCTCCTGAATCTCTCACTTCCTGGTTATTCATCCTTATCTTCATCAACCCTTACAATGAGTTCCTAGTCATGTGGGATGTGAGCCAGTATTGGCGATGCTTGGCCAATAGGAAACTGGAAAAGTTACCAAGAAAAGCTATGCCTGTGTTGCTGCTTCAGCAAGGTACACCTGTGTTGTCAGAGCTTCAGTGATGAACATGGAAAGTAAGACTATTTGGGGCCTAGAGCCAAAATTACCCAGGAAGCTGCTCACAGGCTGATCTGAGGAAAGGGTCCAGAAGATCATACACACCTTCAACCTATTCAGGCAGAGGACCACTAACCAGGGGGTGACTCATGCTGCCTCTAGGGCAGGCTCAGAATCCAAGAGGCTGTATGCTTGTTGACCAAAAGACAAATACAAGACCTAGAAACCCACATATATGTGTCCACCAGGGCAGGCCCAGCACCCAGAAAACTGAAAGCACACTGCCCGCCCAGTACAGGTTGTCTACATAGTCAGGGATCAGCAACACATTTCCACTCAATGCAGGGCAGGTACTCAAGAGGCCACCCATGTGCTGACCTCAGGGCAAGTCAGTACACAGAAGGCTGCTTGTATATTGAAACCAGTGCATGTCCGGTGTCTAAGGGACTGAGCCCATGCTGTCCATGGTATGGGCCCAATACCCAGAGGGTGCCCTCACATGGACTAAAGGGCAAACCCAATTCCGAGGAGGTAAATACACACAGGTAAGCATGAGCCCAGTACACACTTCACCGTGCAGGCCCAATATTAAGAGGACTGTTCCAAGGAAGAAGCAATACCTTGTGTGGCACCTCCACCGATCTTGGGCAGGGCCAATACCCATGGGAATGCCCATATGCTGAATTCAGCAGAGACCCAAGAGCCAAGAGGTCAACTGCAGCTATTCCTAGGGCAGGCGAGTCTAGGGGATGACCATACAATGATCCCAAGGCAGTTCTGCACACACACAGGCACAGAAAAGAAAATGCCAACCTGACTGCTCCACCGTATGGCTAAGAGGAAGGTTTCATTGTAAGTAATAGAGAGAAAATATCCAGAGGCATCTGGAAGAGTCCAGAGCAGAGATATAGAGAAACAGACTGGACATGACCAGGGCTACCTGCAAAAGAAGGGAGAAGACCAGGGATGGGGGCGGGGGGGGCACTGTTATAAAGAGAACAAACTAGTATGTGAGAGAAGAGAAGCCTGGGAAAGTGAAAAGGACTAGGAGGCTGGCACGGGGGCATTGAAATGTTATATATTGTACTCAGGGTACTTGTGAGTAGGCACTGGGGGAGCCTGAAAGCTGGCACGGGCTTTGAAATGCAACCACAGATATGTGTCAATGAAGCCATATGTCCCTTCTGCCAGAGGTAAGGGAAAAGACTCCTTTTGGCAGATGGAAACTGATTTTACAAGTTCTTAAGGAATGCTGGCTTTTATCTCACTCTCAGAAATCCTTCTATAGTCTAGTCTGAGCCCATTTCTGGATATATAGATTTCCGATTAGACTGTCTGAGAAGTACTAGACCTAGAACTAGCAAGTCCCAGTACTCAGGAGGACCCTGTACATTACTCCTGGGACAGAACAAGTACCCAGGTGGGTAACTGCACACTGACCTCAAGGAAGATCCAGCAGCCATGTGACCATGCCCAGTCTGACCCTAGTGAAGGATTAATACCCAGGTAAGCTTCCACGTGATGCTCCCAAGGTATCCTCTATACATAGGAAGATGCTGAAAAACTATCCTCAGGGTAGTTCCAGTATCCACAATGTTATCCTCACACTTCCATCCAGAAAAAGCTCAGTGTCCAGGGGCTGCCCACATACTGCCCTCCAATGCAGGATGAACACCCAGAGTCTTCCCTGAAGTCAGATGTGGTTGGCGCCCTTTGACACACTGTTCTCCAGTGCTTCCATAGTAGCCAGGAGGCCACCTGTGCACTGACCTCAGAAAAGAATTGATATTCAGAAGGCCACGTGCACATGGCAACCCTCAGGCCAAGTAACCTGGGAACAGCCCATGTTGCCTCTATGGAAGATCTAGAACTGTAGCACAAATTCTAATTGGTCTTAATAATAGAAACACAGAGTCAGATAATAGGGGTAAATGCTGAACGATCAGAGAAGTGAAGGAGCTAGCCAAAGTCACCTCTTACTTCCACGGCTTCTCAGACTATGAAAGGGCTGAGCTCCTGTCTCCTCCCACCTGGTGCTGGGATTAAAGGCATATGCCTCTCAAGTACTGGGATCAAAGGCATAAGATCCCAAATGATGGGATCAAAGGTGTGTGCCACCACTGCCTGGCCTCTATGGTTAACTAGTGGCTAGATCTCCACTCTGATCTCCAGGCAGGCTTTATTTGTTAGGACGCAAACAAAATATCACCAAATAGGACCCAGAAGACCTCTTGTGTGCTAACCTGACAGTAGGCACAATACTCATGGGGCGCCACTCACACTGCCTTTAGAACTGGCCTGGTAGTATGCCCACACACTAAAAAGCAGCTATCAAGAAGACTCTTTCTTCCTACTGGAAATAACTGCCTTCTTTCCGATGAAGCACTGTAAAGGAGCCATTCCGTGTTCTTCAAAAAAACATAACCTGAAAACCCATGCTGTAGGGTTGAGGGTTTAGCACAATGGTAGAGCACTTGCCTACCAAACCACAAGCTGGGTTTGATCCTCAACTCTGAAGAAAAAAAAATCCATATTTCATCTTTGCAAACAGGTTAAAAAAAACAGTTGCCAAATAATAACATACAGAACTGCTAATTAAATAATATAAAATCTAACAAAAGTTTCAGGGGAAACCTGAGTGTAGCAAATGCAAAGATATAGGATGAGGAGGAGAAAGAGGAGGATGAGGAGGGAGATAAGGAAGAAAAAATGACAGGTTCTGGAGAACAGGCTCAGCAGTCAAGAGCACTGAGTGCTCTTCAGAGGATCCAGGTTTCATTCCCAACATTCTCCCCATGGCTCACAACTTTCTATAACTTCAGTTCTGGGGGATCCAAAGCCTTCTTGAGACCTTCACAAGTACCAGGTACATATGCAGTGCATAGATGTACATGAAGTCAAACACTTACACACATAAAATTTTTTTTTAGTTCATAGGAGGGAAAGAAATAAAAGTATAGCTGCTAACATATGTCGGTCATGCGACCAGCTGCTTGATGTGTTTCATCTAACTTAATCCATGAAAATCCTGAGAGAGAGGAGTTCACACGCAAGTAGGATGAAGAAACTAAGGCACAGAAGATTAATAACCCAAGGCCATGAAGCCTGTAGACAGCTCAACCACAACTCATTTCTGTGTGTATTTGGCCCCAAAAGCTGTGGTCAAAAATCTTACCTCCTTCTAAACTACGGGATCGTCACAATTAGTAAATCACAATACACATGAAGAAACTCATTAAGACCAAGTAATCTCAGCCACCACAGAAACTGAGGCAGAAGGACCAAGTCCACCATGCATAACTTATTTAGACTGTTTCTCAAAGTTGAAGCAGAGTAAGCAGTGTGTGATAGACACAGATGTAGTCTCTACCCTGGGGAAGTGGAGACTCAAAGTTCAGGAGTTCCGGATCACCATCAGCTATGATAACAAGTTTGAGACTAGTCTCAGTTAAATGACACCAAGCTTCAAAAAAAAATTAAAGACTGAATGGGCTGCAAGGTGGCTCAGTGGTTAAAAGCACTTGTTGTTCTTGTAGAGGACCAAAGTTCAGTTGCCAGTACCCACACGGTAACTAACAACCATCTATAACTTCAGTTAAAGTGGATCCAAACCACTTTTATGACTTCAATGGCCAACAAGCACACATAATCACATGCATAGATGAAACTAAAACCTCATAAACAAAAAAATCAATTAATCTAAATTTTTTAAAAAACAATACTAAGTTAAAAGAACAAACATTAATAAAAAACACTTGGGATATAGCTGGTGGTTGAGTACACACCTAGGATATCTAAGACCCTAGGTTCAATGCCTAGTACTAGAAAAATTAAACTGAGACCTCATTGAGAGTACATCACCTCTGCAGACAAGCCCACACTTTACCTACAAATTCAGAAGGTTCAGAGACATAAAGAACCCAGGAAAAGACCCTGTGACCTGGGACTCCCAAAGATCACAACTGATCACACCACAGACACAATGAGACAAAGGCCCAACTCAGTCTCTCCTTGCAAGAGACCAAATGTAGACCAGCACGTGAGAAGACAGAAGTGTAAGCCTGTCCACCAGTGTGTGCACTGTGTGTGATCAAAGACACAGCTGTCAAAGGTGGAAATCAAATGCCTGTGTCAACAGGGCACATTTGGCTCAGCATGGTCCACTGTGATCTCTTCACACAGAGGCCATTAAGAGTTGGCACCTACCTTACTTACCACAAGCAACTGGGATCTCATGTCAGCCCTGGACAGCCCTGAAAGGCTCTCCCTTCAAAGGCACATCCGCAGGTAAAATCACTTAGTGTCTGAGACAAGCTGGCCTTTCTCATCCCTTTGTCCCCAGTTGGGAAACCTGCCCTGCATGACATACTCCATGCATCCTGGATTAGCAGAATTCAATGGCTGCCCCACCTCCTAAGAACCAGGAGGACCAGGGGCCACCACAGACTGCCTCCTGATGTGCCCAC
>CABHPR010116733.1:5010-19254 GCA_902168415.1 Peromyscus melanophrys
TGTGGTTTTTCGAGACAGGGTTTCTCTGTGTAGCTTTGCGCCTTTCCTGGAACTCACTTGGTAGCCCAGGCTGGCCTCGAACTCACAGAGATCCTCCTGGCTCTGCCTCCCGAGTGCTGGGATTAAAGGCGTGCACCACCACTACCCTGATTGATATATTCTTGATAGGGTTTTGGGGAGACATAAGCCCGTGGGATGTCCCTCAGCGGTAGACAAAAACCACATTTTCAATTATTAATTATCATAAGTAAAGCGCACTGGAAATTATAAAATTATAAACAGTACATGAAGCCCACAGTGACATGGGTGTTGTTGCTTAGAAAGACTGAAAAATTTATGTATTCAAGTTAAAAAAATGTTATTTTGAAGGAAATCATGAAGTGATAGTATGGGTTATCTCTGGCTGTAGGGGGGAAATACAGATTTAATGGATGAAGGTCATGGGGCACCACCACAATTACACTGAAAAAGAAACTCTAGATTTGGGTTTAGGGAAGTTCTCTGAACCACTGTCAGGGTCAGGGATTTTAGAGTGAAGAGAGACCAGAGGCAGTGAAAACTGGGGAGACCTTCTGCTATGGCTTGGGGGATTCCAAGGTTCAGAGTTGAGCTGGGTTGAACTTTGAGACCCCCAGATGACCACACACCCCTTTGTTTGGTGCTGAGAATTCAGTCTGGGACCTCATGTATGGTGAATCTCAGTTGCCAACTTCTCTCTCTCTGGAATCAACTAAGAGGCATGTGTATGGGCACACCTGGAGGCATTTTTTGATCAGTTAATTGAAGTGGGAAGATTCATCCTAAATGTGAACTATACCTCCTGTGGCAACTAGACAAAAGGAGGTCCAAGGGAAAATGCTTTGGTTTCTGCCTTGGTGCCTCCCCATCTCGCTGGGCAGTTCAGTTAACCTGCTCGTGACGTCATCAGCTCTGGTGCTGCCACCACCACTGAATTCCTTCACCGGTAACAACTTAGCGTTTCTGGGCTTCGGACCTGGACTGAGGACCAGTGGCTCTCCAGGAATCCTTCAGGCCTCCAGCACCAGATTGGGACTATTGAGGTACCCAGCCTTGTGGACTCAGCAGGTACCAGATTCTTAGCCTCTTCAGTGTAAAGACAGCCATTCTGGACTACTTAGAATGTACCAGGCAAGCCGATCTAACAGAATCTATTTTAACACACATTCATTCTCTTGGTTCTTCTCTTCTAGAGAACCCTGATTAATACGCTAGCTAAATGCTCAGCCATGCAACTACACCTTTATCCCTACTGTCTCCCTTCTTGCCCCGAAGATATAGCAAAACCAGCTGAGGCAAGGTGGAGAAAGGTGCTCAGGGAACCTGACCCTTCTATCTTCCCTTTTTCCTCACCTCCTTTCTTCCCTTGTCATTTTGTGTTCTCTGACTACTCCCATCCCCAACTGAAGCCTTTATGGCTTTGCTGGCTGAACAGTCAAAGGTGGTCATTATGCCCCAGTGTGAGGCTCTGAAGTCACCTTGCTCCTAACGAAGGGATGGGTGTGGAATGGGGACCCTGTGGTGGTTTGATTGGGAGATGTTCCCATAGGCTCAGGTCCTTGACCACTGAGTCTCCAGTGGGTGATGCTGGTTTTGGTAGCATCGGGAGGTGGGGGGTGGGGGTGAGGGGGTCGTTATGGAACCTTTAGGAGCTGGAGCCTTGGTGGAGGAAGTAGTCACTGGGGATGGGCTTTGAGAATTCATAGCCTCACCCAACTTCTAGTTCATTCTCTCTACCTGTGTTTGTGGTTGAAGATGTGATCTCTCAGCTTCCTGCGATGCTGGCCGGCTTCCATTCCTCCCTGCCGTGATGGACTCTCCCTCTGGAACTTTAAGACCAAATAAACTCTTTCTCCTATGAATTTCCTTAGTCATGATGTGATATTTGGGACAGAAGTAACAGTTTTGGAGTGAGATTCTTATACTATAAGGCATATAGTATTGTGTATATTATTTAGAGTTCAAACACAAACAGTTACTTTTTTCCCCCTGAGACAGGGTTTCTCTGTGTAACAGCTCTGGCTGTCCTGGAACTTGCTCTGTAGACCAGGCTGGCCTTGAACTCAGAGATATACCTTCCTCTATCTCCCAAATACAAGAGAATGAATGTATGTTAAAATAGATTCTGTTAGATCGGCTTGTAAATGTGCCATCACTGCCCAGATAACTTTTTTTTTTTTAAAGAGAAAAACTTGTGAGATTTTATTTTGGTCTTTTACACCAAACTAATTAAAGGTTTTTAAAGATGAGTGAGTTAACAATCTGGTGAAGTCCATGAAGCTTTCTGTTCACTATGCTCCTATCCACTGCCTTGACAAAGTAGTCCCAAAGACTACAAATGCCATGAAGGTGAGTGTTCTTCTTTGAACTAAAAGGAAGATACAGCTGTGGTAAAAGAATACATTTCAAACATATAAAGGAGTGAAAAATGGAAACGGAAAGCTTCCTTCAGCTACTGGAGTTATCCCCAGAGCAAATACTGTAAATAGTTTCTGTCCTAAATTCTTCTAGCATTTACCATCATAAATTGATGTAATATGTTTGTGCTTCTATTTCTTGATTTATGAGCCTTAAATGGGAACTTTTAATTTCCCTCTACCAAGAAGGAAGGCTCAGAGGACAATGGCAGTGAATCTGAGGGAAGTACAGGGATAGATGTGCGGATAAGAAGGTCAAGGCAGAGCCTATTAAATTTCTTCTTTAGCTTAAATAAAAAAATAAAAAGGAAGTACACTTTAGCTCATGAGTACCGCTGCTGAAACGACTGTCATCTGCGATGATTATTACAGGGTCCTCTCTCCCCCTCCCACTGTCTCTCTCCATTCATGCCTGTCATTATCACAGCACCATGTTTTCCTAAAGACTGTGTTCTACCTGTAGCTCAAACACAGACCTGCATCCTGTCTTCACTTGGAATGTGAAAACCTGTCAACGCCTTTGTAAAAATGCTGGTATGTAAGTATCGGCCGCCAGAGCCAGCTGTGCCTTGAAGCGAGTAGAAGAAGATAGTCAATCCTAAAGAACCTTTTAGGCAGGGTGTGGCTCGGGGTTAGAACACTTGCCTACGTGCACGAGTTAAAGTCCTATCGCTGCGAAGTGTGAAACAAAAGAAACAAGAAAAAATGTGATCAAGGATTAAAACAAAACAGAACAACACCCATCTTTGCTACTGGAGGAGACTTTTCCCAAATTCTCAGCTCAGTGAATTTTCTCTTAAACTTTCTTTCACTTCCATAAGCTTGTGTTCAATTGCATCGTGTGTGCATTGTTTTAGCTCATTGAGTTTTGCTCGCTTAGTTCTTTCAACTAAGATATAGAGTATATCTTTTGGTTTTTAATTGGGAATATATTTTACTCTAATACTTGACTCTTTATTTACCAAGGCATAATAATCTTTGTAGGAAATAAGTGTCCATTAGATTATTGAGTCAGCCCCTCTTCCCAACTGATGGTTTCTTCTCTTCAGGTACGATTGCATGGTTTTATTGGAATTACTATTTGATGGGTGTCAAATTTCCCGAATGTATTTTTCATGCCTCTACTTTTCTTGCTGTGTTTTGATTCCTTCCTTCCTTCCTTCCTTCCTTCCTTCCTTCCTTTTTCTTTCTTTCTCTCTCTTTCTTCCCTCCCTCCCTAACTTCCTTCTTTCCTCCTCCACCACCACCCGGCTCGTCATACATTTTAACTGCTGATCTCTCTCTCTCTTCTCAGACTGACCGTTTCTCATAGCATCCAGTAGTTGGCATGAGTTTCCTCTTTGGATATCCGAGTTTTACTGAAAGGAAACCTGTGCTTTTAGGTAAATGGGTAGGGATCAAAGAAAGGCTGATATAATGGGGACATTGACCAGAGAAGTCTGGCAGGTGTCCTGGGAGACCCCACTTGCCAGCATTAGGAGGGCTTTAGTGGCACCCACATGCCTCTGCCCCAATCAAGGCAGTGCTGCTGAGTCCCGACTGTCCCTGCAGTCACTGTTCCTGAGTCCCGACTGTCCCTGCAGTCACTGTTCCTGAGTCTCGACTGTCCCTGCTGTCACTGTTCCTGAGTCCCGACTGTCCCTGCCGTCACTGTTCCTGAGACTGTCCCTGCAGTCACTTGTTCCAGAACAGTTCTTTGTGAAGACCTCACACACATATACTCTGCCGTTACTGTCTGGCCCCACCATTTCTTCCCTCTTTCATCCTTAGCCAAGTCCTTTCACAGGAACTTCCTCCAGTCTCTGGTCTGCTATTGAGGGCTGCACCTTTCCTGGTAGCTACGGAAGGGCATTGTGCATGTACCCATATAAAGACCCATCTTCAGGTGTAGCTGGAGAGTTTCTCTCCAGTTCCCGCCAAGCCCCCACAGTCCCACAGCCCACTTATAAAATAAACACACCAACGCTTATATTATTTAAACTGTTTGGCCTAATAGCTCAGGCTTCTTGCTATCTGTTCTTATATCTTAAATTAACCAATTTCTATTAGTCTATAAGTTGCCACGTGCTTGTGGCTTACCAGTACTTTACATCTCGCCTTTCATGGCTGTGGCTGGCAGCGTGTCTCTGCCTCAGCCTTCCACCTCCCAGAATTCTCCTCCTCATCCCGCCTACCCTATCCTTCCTGCCTGGCTACTGGCCAATCAGCATTTTATTTATCAATCAATCAATCATAGCAACATATATTTAAAGCAGACAGGACATCCCACAGCATTCAGGAGCCAGGGGCTGTGAGATTTTCTTTAGTGTTAGTTCCACAGTCAAATGCCTGGTGAAAGCCCTTCCCACAAAGTGTATCAGGTGCACCGTATAGATTTATTTTTAAGGTAGCTGATATGTGTTGGTGTCTAGATGCCTAATTAGCAGGAGGAAGATGCTGCTTTTGCACATTCTTTGGCTAATTAGATCTGCTATGAAATCATTCACTTGATGACCACCCTAATGAAGCCAATAAAGACCTCTTCTGAAGCAGTCTATTCTCCCTACCTTAAACGCCGCACCTCGCTCAGCAACGCAGGCGCCAGTGCTAACAGACTCATTATCTTCCGAATTCTGATGTCTGTATCCACGCTCTGTTGGTTTCATTAGATACAAAATAAAATCACTACCTATTAAAATTGCATTAAAGCACTAACTTATACCAACAAAAGCTGAGGAACTTAGAGCCTGAGCTGCTGTTGGGCCTCCTGTGTGTGGGAAACGCCCGCAGTTTGCAGACTCCGTGGATTGGGCCCCAACTGGACTTTTACAGCCTAAACTTGATTGCTTTCCCTCAGCTGAACAGAGTTGCTGGTGAGAGGACAAGGGTTTTAGCTATCTGCAGCCCAACGCCACTTTAATGTTTCAGCGGTTATTTTCCGATTTCCAGAAGGAGGGGAGATACTCTTTTCAAGTCTAACGCAGTGTTTTCCAAAAAGACTACTGACCGACAGGTTTCCTCCATTGACAGCTTAAGGCTGCTTATAAAAGGGCAGTCAAGAGGCTGTGCTCCTCCTATCCTGTCAAGTGGGTGTCACCAAGATTTAAAAAGCACAAAACAAACAAGTGCGCTAAACCATCTTGGTTCTTATATTTTAAAAGGAGGCAGGAATTTAAATGCTCAAAAGAAGCATGTGACTCCACCTCTTCAGGGGAGTGGCAGAGGGAGAGATTTGGAAGAACTCAGCTGGCAGTTACAGAAGGAGAAAGACGTGGGTGGAGAGTAGAATGCTGTCCCAAACAAACCCATAGCTAGATTAACCTGTGATCTTGGCTCAGTCGCTGTGGATGTTAGTTTTCTTACCTAGGAGTGGACTCGTGGCACCATATTGTAAAATGCTCCTCTCATAAGCCAGTTTACCTATGTGCATGCATGCATGCATGCTTGTGTGCGTGCTTGCGTGCATGTATGCGTGTGTGTGCTTTTAAAAAACTGCCCTCCAGCCAAGCATGAGTGGCAAACACTTGTGCTCCTAGTACTTGGAAGGTGAAGGCACAAGATTAGAAGTTCAAGGTTATGCTCAGCTACATATCAAGTTCAAAGCCAGCCTGAGATACCTCAGTCTTTGTTTAAAGAAAACCAAGCTGGGCAGTGGTGCACACCTCTAATTCCAGCACTCCACTCAGGAGCCAGAGGCAGGTGGATTTTGGTGACTTCAAGGCCAGCTAGGGCCACACAGAGAAACCCCTGTTTCGAAAAGCAAAAACAAAACAAAACAAAACAAAAAAGAGAAAGAAAGAAAAACCAAACCAAATCAAAACACAAACCAAGCAAGAAGCTGCCCTCCAAAAGAGCTGCCGACCCCCATAAATAGCACTGCTCAGCGGTCACAGATTGTTTTTAAAAGAATAAAGGCTCAGGGACTGGGGAGAGGGTTCAGTGGGCAAACTGCCTAACCTGAGTCCATATCCCAAGTGTTACCATAAAAAGATCAGGCAGAGTGACATGTGCATATCATGTTGGCACTGGAGGCAAAGATAAGAGGATCCTAGGAATTTGCTGATCTCTTCATCTGGCCTAATCAGCAAGCTCCAGGTTCAGTGAGAGAATTTGTCTCAAAAAAAAAAAAAAAAAAAAAAAGTGGAAAGCAATAGAGACAGACACTCAGTGTGACCTCTGGTCTCCAGACACACACGTATGCATGTGTGCGTGCACCCACACATACTGTCTCAAAAGGAAAAAAAAAGTGGAAAGCAATAGAGACAGACACTCAGTGTTGACCTCTGGCCTCCAGACACACACGTATGCATGTACACACACACACACACACACACATACACACACACACACACACACACACACACGCACGCACATGAACACGTACGTACACACGCCTACACCACACATGCATAATACACAAAAGGACTAGAAGTTCCACATTGGTATCTCTTCAGAGTTTCAACACACGCTGGACATCTGAATTTTCATCTGAAATGTCCCGATTTGAAATGTTGACAGTTGTGTTAAGTGAGGCTGCTGTGACAAAGGTCCCTTGGCATATGATGGTTCCAAGAGGATGGAAATCCAAGTTGGTGGGACAGCTGTGCTGCACAAGGACACTCAGGGGCCAGTGTGGAATATTCCTTTACGCCGTGTGAATATATGCCATTGTGATTGGTTTAATAAAGAAGCTGACTGGTCTACAGCCAGGTAGGATAAGGTTAGGCGGGAGAACCAGACTAAGAGAATGCTGGGAATAAGAAGGAGGAGGGGTCTGAGGAGTCGCCAACCAGACTCTGAAGAAGCAACATGAAAAGTTCATAGATGAGGTAAATGAGCCTCAGGGCAGCACATAACTTAATAGAAATGGGTTAATTTAAGTTATAAGAGCTAGCTAAAAACAAGTCTAAGCTATTGGCTGAGCATTTATTATTAATAATAAGTCTCTGTTATTTGGAAACTGGCTGGAGGGACAGAAATGTCCGCCTCCAGGCCAAGGCTCCCATTTGTTGTGCGGCCGTCCCACAGGGCATTATCTTCTACTGACTCAACAGGCCTGGTTGTGCAGTGACTCTCTGGAGCTGGGTCAACCTTGAAGTAGCTGAGAGCTGAAGGAGGCCTCCAGACACACTCTCTGGAGCTGGGACTGCATAGAGATGGACTTATTTGCTTTCTTAGCTTTGGACTTTGAGATCATTCAACTTATCTGCTATTAGAGAATGTTGTAATGTTTTAGCTAAGACTTTGAGACGCAGCCTTTCTTTACAAGTGTCTGAAGTGGAATGTGCATCAGAAGCATTGGTCTTTCTACTTCCAGTTTCCTTTATTTCCTTTTCTCTCTTCCTGTGTCCTTCTGTTTCTACTCCCTTCTCCCTCCCTCTCTTCCTTCTTTCATTTCCTTTTATCTTGTGAAATATGCTACATATAAGAGAACTATACAGAAAGCATGCCTAGTAGTTCATACTGATGAACAATCACATATATGCAATTATGCAAAGGAAACAACTCTCTAAATTTTAAATATTGTTTGTTTTGTTTTTGAGATTATAATATAATATAATTGCATCACTTCTCCCTTTCCTTCCTCCAAACTCTTCTGTAGACACCCCCCCCCCTTTACTATCTGATTTTGGTGGAAAGCACATTCTGCCTTAAGAAAAAAAGAGTTTATTTTTTTATGTGTATGAGTGTTTGGCCTGCATGTATGTATGTGCAACACGTACATGCCTGGTGCCCGCAGAGGTCAGAAGAGGCTGTTAGATCCCCTGGAACTGGAGTTACAGATGGTTGTGAACCATCATGTGGGTGCTGGAACCTCAATCTGGGTCCTCTGCAAGAACAGCAAGTGCTTTTAACTGCTCAGCCACTTCTCCAGTCCTCAACAATCCTGCTTTTTAAGATATAATTTTCTACTTATGTGTACATATCAAACAACCTAACTAGTTTCACTTATTTGTGAAGTTTACACAAATGAGCAAATCCTCTTACCTTGTCTCCCTGTTTGATGTTCTCTCAGCTCTTCTTGGCCTTTATGTAATATAGCAAGTGGTGTGTTCATCTGAACAAGTGCTTTTGATGTTAGCAAAAGTGAAAACTACTGTTGAAGGATATAAAAATCCTTAAAAATGAGCCAAACACTTTTAAGAATTTTGTCATGCCACAGAAAATGAGCCTCCAGGAAGGTGACCATCGTTCACACCATGAGCTGATTATAAAAAGATCAAGGGATGGAAGGGACTATATATGTACTGCATGTAGTTTGTTCTTTTAACAACTTCTCAAAAATATGTTGGATATATATGAGTCATATTAAATTCTGTGGTGGAATGGGGAGAAGGGCCAAGGCTACTGGGATGCAGACTGTGTTTTCCCTTAGTAATGTACTACATGTAAGGTACCTGCTATGAACTGACTTTGTTTCCCCTAATGCAAAGAGTCAGGAATTAACTGGTATTTGGAGGTAAGGCCTTTGTGAAAAAAATAGTTGAGGTCATGAGTAAGGGGCTTTCATCGTGAAAGTAGTGACTTTATTTGAAGAGGAGAGAAATGTCTTTTTTTTTTTTTTCACCACTTGAGAACATAGTAAGAAGACAGCCACCTGCAAGCCAGTGTTGTGGGATATTTGTGCATGGTGTGAAGGTGCATTGCTGTGATTGGTGTAATAAAAAGCTGAATGGCCAATAGGTAGGCAAGAGGTGTAGGTGGGATTTCCAAGGAGAAGAAGAAAGAGGATAGGCACATGGAGGATGTCAGGAGACAGAGAGGAAACAGAAGGTACAAGATGGAGGAGAGGTAACACCATGTGACAGGATGTAGATTAGTAAAAATGAGTTAATTTAAGTTATAAGAGCTAGTTAAGAACAAATCTAAGCTATAGGCCAAGCTTTCACAATTAATGAAAAGTCTCTGTGTCATTATTTGGGAGCTGGCTGGGGAACAGAAAAAGACTCATTACTAATGGCACCCAATGTGGGGCTCAAACGTTCATATTCGGCCTGATAAAGCAGACTATCAGGTAGGGTCTTTTAAGATGCCCTGCTTGAACAAGCACTTGAGCAACTGGCACTGGGTACAAACTCCCAGAGCTGGGGTGGGTTAATGTGGCTCTAAGGCTGGTACCCACCAACATGAGACTAGGCTGTCATGGAATTGAGGGGGATAGAGCCATCCACTAGTGCACCACATGCTAAGCAGAGCCATGCAGTGGTACTAGCAGTTTAAGATTTGGCTCATGCTGTCAGGGCAGGCTGCAGATGCGGGGGTGGGGGTGGGGTGGGGTGGGGAAGCCAGGTCCAGGCTGACACAACCTCTGAACAGGTTATAGACAGTGTCTTTAAAGATGTCCTTAGATGCTAAATAAAGAAAAATAGATATAGACAGTTATAGAAAAAAATAGTTTAAAAATAATAAAGTCTTTAAAGAAAGAGAAAGTAATATTTAAAAAAGCCATGTAGCATGTAAGGATGGGAAATACACAAGGCATCTGGATCCTGTATGGTGCTTTGTTGACTTTGAACTTTTAAATGCTAATGTATAAAAAAATAATAGTTGTTGAGAGACAATGGATTATGGAAACTGCTAAATTAAACCAACCTATGTATTTTAAGATTATCTTCACTTCAGAATGAAAGTCAAAAAATAGTGGCACTAGGGGCAAGGTTATGCCTTTGTTTCCATAGGAACCAAAAAGCCATGGTTCTCTTCAAAAATAATGAAGATCAGATTTTACTGGGGGAGACTTCCTGAAAATCTTGACTACAGGCATGGAAAAAGCAAAACAACACAAGAAAGACTACAGGACAGGTGACATGTATGCAAGCACCTCTGAGACTGGATGAGACATGACAAATCTTGTTGGCTACAGAATCCTCACGACTTATTATTACATGCCATCCTTTCATATAGCATGGATGGAAGTTTAGTTGTACAGTCCAAACAAACTTATACAGTTGACAGAAGCCTTTTACCTGCTCAAACACAGAACAAAAAGCCATATTTAGCTGACTTGTACACACTGCACATTCCATACTTGTGTTAATACAGACATATATGTTACCTTTAAAAGTTTATGTGTTTTCTGAAAAAAAAAGGACCAGATATCAATAAAGACAAGTAGCTCAAGTGATCTAGCCTCTCAGAATCCTTCTATTACAGCTTCCTCAAAATTCTGCATCTAGGACAATTTCAAAGCTGCTAGCTGAGATGGTCCAGCCTCACAGAGTATCCAGCCAAGACTTCAGATAATCTCTACACTTTCCCATCACATAGAGACTAAACAAAAAATAATACAGCTAGTTTTCCCAGTTCTTGACTATTATCCCAATTTTCTCAGGGTTTTCCAAAGATGCCATCACAGCCAGACAACAGGAAGTAGTCTAGAGAACACAACCCTCACATTTCCAAGAGGTGAGGTGGATGATTTTTGGTTATTCAATGGATTATAGATGTTTATCATCATTTAGGGGGGTTGGTTACAAGCTGTTGTTGGTCATGGTCAGGAAAAAAACTGAACAAAGGAGATTAGACTCAGGGATCTCTCTCTGAAGGGAAAAAGGGGGATATAGAATGATGGGATAAAAAATGTGGATTGTTGAGTCTACCTTTGAACAACCACTAGTCTCAAATATTTTACATTGGTATGTATTTTTATATAGTGATCCACATTTAAGGTTATTTTTGTTATACTGTATACATGTTTGCACTCTTGTTTAAACTATTGTACCTATGCAGCTTGTTTAAAAATGTAATGTTAAGTTCTAGTCCTTAAAGCTATTATAAACCATTTATGATAATTAAGAAACACAGGTTAATAGTCATCTATAACAATCAAATTTGTAGTCATGTTAAATATGTTTTCGAAGTCATACAGAAATATATTTTAGATACATAGATGGTCTTCAAACACTTCAGAGACCTACAGAATATGGTATTTAAGATGTTTTAATAACATAAGGCTTTTCATGACAGTGAGACACGTCTGCTACTGGCAGCACCAATCTACTTCAAAAAAGGATGATGGGCATCAAAGAACCTCCATACAGAGTTTGCTTTCAATGTGGCAAAGCTAGCCATTTGGGCAAGACACTGCCCTTGCCTTGACAGCTGACAGCATGCTATCCAAACTGGGCAAGCAGGACACAAAAGAAAGTGACTGCTGAATTTTGCCGTGACAAGTTCTTCAAAATTCCTGCTTCACAGAAAAGTCTGTCAGATATTCTAGGGCTGTAGGCCAAAGGTGAATACCCCAACATTGCAGAGGAACTTTGTGTGACTGTCCAGGCAGCCAGATGTCTCTGTTTCTGTAGTTTTGGAAGTTGTTTGCTCTGTACTTTCTGTTTACTCAGGTAATATTACTCCTTGGATCTATGATGGGGATTGAAGGCTAGATAGTTATACAGTTTTTCTTGTTACCAAATTCAGAAGAAAAAAAAAACTTACGTAAGAGAGATAAAGTTTATAAGGTTGAGAAACACAAAATCTTAAGTTGTTTATCTAAGGAGATGCTTTTAGGTCTAAGAAGATTTTTTTTTTAGGATGGTAATAAAAGTTATGATAGAAAATAGTTTAGGTATAAAACTTTGGCCTCACTAAGTAGGATAGATAATATGGTACTTTCTCCAAATTTGCCAAATACATATGGATTAAACATTGTGAATGTAATTCTTACTTGATAATTGTTCTTATTTATATAGTTTTACTATGTCAGAATTAAAACCCTTCCTTTTTATTTAAAAAAAAAGGGGAAATGTTGTGGGATATTTGTATACTGTGTGAAGTTGTATTGCTGTGATTGGTGTAATAAAAAGCTGAATGGCCAGTAGCTAGGTAGGAGGTATAGGTGGGATTTTCAGGGAGAGAAAGGAAGAGGAGGAGAAATATAGGGGCCCAGGGGAAGCCAGGTGACATGGAGAGGAAACAGGAGGTGCAAAATGGAAAAGAGGTAACACCACGTGATGGAATGTAGATCAATATAAATAAGTTAGTTTAAATTATAAGAGCTAGTTAGGAACAAGCCTAAGCTATTGGCCGACCTTTCATAATTAATAAGAAGTCTCTGTGTCATCATTTGGGAGCTGGCTGTCAGGACAGAAAAAGACTCGTTACAAGCCAGGAAGAAGATGTACCCTGGGAACTTCATCAACCAGCTTGCTCTTGGACTTTCAGTCTTCAGGAGCATAGGAAGCAGTGAGTGGCCTGTCCTTTAAGCCACCAGCTCTCTGGATTTTTGTATAGCAGCACAAAAAGTCTAACATTCATGTGACACCAATGCAGAAAACAGTTGATGAAGTATCCTGCAAAGATGATCTAGCTACACTGAAAAACAAGGTGCATATTTTGAAAAATTCTTAACTATGAACTTTCACAATCAAAGCAGGCTGTAGGTAAAAGTGGTTTCCACAAGCATTTCAAAATAGTGACCAGGTTTTGTGTTTATTACACAAGCATTTCAAAATAGTGTTCTTGAATCCTGCTAGCGTCATATGCAGTGTCCATGAACCAAGAATGAAGCTACCAATAAGTAAACTAATAGAAGAAGACAAACAGCAGTGGGTGTCATGGCTCATGCCTGCCTGTAATTCCCGCACTAGAGAGCTGAGGTACATGGATTGCTGTGAGTTCAAGGCTAGACTGGTCTACACAGCATGTTCCAGGCCAGTCTGGGCTACAAGAGTGAGACCCTGCCGCTAAAACAAATAAGCAAACAAACAAAAAAAAAGTAAAGTAAAGAAAACAGTGGGAAGAACCTGTTGAGTAGTTTGGAGTACAGGCTTCAGATGGAGTGACATCATGTTAGGTTTCCTCTTTGAAAACATGGACTCTCAGGTACAGAGAAGCTAAGAATGGAGGGCTAGCATCAGACATAAACTAACATCAGGGCCTAAACTGAAACCTACACTCGAGACCTAAGTGGTGGATTCTGGCCGGCCGTGTGGATTATGACCGAGCGTCAGCAGAAAGAGTAACGGCACTCCAAATAGAAAGTGTGAGCTACAAACTACAAAACCACTTGGGCCTCCATGAATGACCAAGCTGACTGCAGCCAAACCACATGCAAATCAGCTGCTGTCTGCTTCTTGTGTAATCGAGACACACCACACCGGAAAAGTAACTCGGAGGGTAGACTTTGTGTTGTGTTAAGGAGCCACTGAAGTGAAGTGCCAGAGGCTCCCGGAGCAGTTAAACTGAGAAATGGTACAGAGTCAGTTTTACAGCCTGGATGTTTGTACATTCTGTCCTTCATCCCCTCAACAAATATTTGGCCATCACACTCCTTATGCAAAGCATTCAGGCTAAGCTCTGAGGCAGTTTTGGGAACATGCACATCATGATCAAATGTTTTGATTGATTTCTTCCGTGGCACTATGTCTACCTTTCAATCCTTGAACCTCCCCTAAAATTTAACCCTTACCTTTGAGAAACTTGAAACTTGTGGAGCATTGATTCTCAAAGAAAGGGACCCTCGTATTTACTCGAGGTCTATGAGACAGTTTTCAGAAGAGTGAGACGCGATTCTCAGTTCAGTCTGGGACTGTGTGTGCCTGTCACTGTCTAATAGCTAACGTCCACTGCCTTTAAATGGAAAACAAAGCAGGGAACACATGTAAGTCAAACCAGAATTTAATGACTCCCTTTTGTGTTTGCTATATCTGTATATACCTTTATTTCTGTAACATAATGGCTTCCTGTTTATAGTGGTGATATATAACTTCTATTTAAAATCAACTTAGGTTAGGTCTCAGCCAGCCAGTCAGATGAAAGCAAATACCAAACATACAATAAGGCCAGTAGTGGCCGTACCTGGGATCAAGGAATGAATGCAGAAGAGGGA
>CABHPR010116734.1:0-27439 GCA_902168415.1 Peromyscus melanophrys
ACACCCTCCCCTTGCCCACCCAGCCACCTAGAAAGGCAGGACACTGGCTGATGCACTTCCCCTAAACCAGGCCGTTGCTCTGCTGTCTCCTCTTCCTCACACGGACTTAAGAATGCTTGTCGGTTCTGTTTTGTCCACTTTTGTAACTCCAGGACCTTCTGCTCTCTGCTAATACCTTTTGGCCCGTACCCCTTCCCCAGTGCATCCTCCCCCAGAGACACTCAAACTCCACACGACCTGGGCCTGGTTCGGGGCCTGCCAGCTTCCTCCTGATCGCCCCTCTTCACTTCTTCCACCTTTCTGCTCCCTGTTTTTATCGCCTGTGTTCCTTCGTTCCCCTAGTCACTTCTTGGGGCTCCTCCTAAACAGGGGCCAGTCGGTACCCCTTGCCCCAGGATGTGAGACCCTTTAACCTGTAATGCTGTGGCTGGCCCTTGGCGCCTCCCCTGCCATGGAGAACCAAGTGCTGGTGATTCGGATCAAGATTCCAAATAGTGGCGCGGTGGACTGGACCGTGCACTCCGGGCCGCAGTTACTCTTCAGGGATGTGCTGGTGAGTGGTAATCTTAGCGGCCAAATCCCAGCTTGGGGCTCAGGGATCTGGATCTTGACCACTGGTGGCCTGAGCTGGCCCCTGGTGGGGTCATCTTACTTGTTTCAACCACAGTATCGATTAATTGCATTCACTGAAAACTGGTAAATGTGCAGGGTCCTGGGGAAATAGATGGATCCGATTGAATCCCTGCCCTCAGGAAGCTCACAGCCTGGACTGGGACTTACACACCAGTGCAAGAAACTGGGGTATAAAAGGCTGAGTTTAAAAAACAGTTTCTTGTTTTTGTTTTTTCCTTCCTCACATGTTTGGGAAGCATCCCTGCCCTCATTCTAGCCCTGCCACTGCAGAGTTCCTGAACTTGTGACCTGTTGGGAAAGGCAAACCAGGGCAACCTTAATTTACAATGTTTAAGCAAACCTTAGATGTCGTTGATTGAAAGACATATAAACTTAAATATTAGTAAGAAAAAATGCTGCCTGTTAAAACTGCAGCACACCATCCCATGGGGGGAAAAACGGCTTGATTTCAGAGATGTTGAGTGTTGAGGGAAAATGTGCATCTTAGAATCAACAGGACATGCCTTGGGATACTCAGAATATATTTCACACAAAGCTGTGAAGGTTAATGGAGGTGGGCCCTTGAGCCCATATATAATATATATTATATAGAGTATATGTATGTATGTACTGAGTAAAGAGTAAAAGGACCTTCCCAGGAATTATTGCACCTGAGGTTGAGAATAAGTGCCCACATTCCGGCTTCCTTACTTAGTATGTGTTTGTATGTGTGTGCGTGCGTGTGGAGATAAGTGATTAAGCTTGGGTATCATTCCTCAGTTGCCATCCACCTTATATTTTGAGACAGGGATGGCTGGCCAGAAAGCCCCAGGGATCCACCTGTTTGAGCATCCCCAGTGCTGAGATTACGAGCATGCATACCACCATGCTTGGGACACCTCTCAAGCCCCCACCACCTGGCTTTTTTACATGAGTTCTGGGGATCAGACTCAGGTCCTCATGTTTGCATGGTAAACACTTGGCCTGCTGAGCCATCTCCTTGGTCCCCAAACTTAATTACTTTTGCATAGTATAGTTTCCCCACATACTGCCGCCCATGTGCATCTTTCTAGTCATTTGATATTAACAGGGTGCAGTATATTCATTTTATGCATAGAGTAATTCAGAGACAGAATTGGATGTACCAGGAAGAATGTTCTAATAGGCAGATGTGCAGTCTGACTGGGTTGCATATATATATATTTTTCACATGCATATATATGAAATCTATAATTTCATTTTGAAAACTAGATGTCAGTGATGACCCAGACCATGCAGGCTTTCAGGTACCTAGGACAGGAGTGTGGCACCTGCAGTGAACTCGCAGCCTCCAGTCTTTGACACCAAATGCCAGCCCTTCTCTGCATCTGGTGCTCTTCACACATATGCCTTTTGATGATTTCCTTTCCTCGTAAGCCCACACAGTCCTCATCACTGTCTTCAGCTCCATCTTGATTGGCCTGGCACCTGTGTCCTTTCTTGACTTACCCTCACGAACATCTTGTGTCCCAAGTTCACAGAGTTACAGTCAGTCCTCCCGGGTACCCAGGCTGTGCCTCCACGTTGCTTTTTTCTTTAGCTGGCCAGCTCTCACCTGTCCTTACACACCAGGCCTCACTTGCCACTGTCAGTGTTGGCTAGGTGGCCACGTTGCTATTCCTATGTCCATTCCTGTGGCAAAGCATACATTCAGTCATCATTGTTTGCCTATCCATTCTTCTAGAAAGTCAACTTCTGGAGGAGAAAGAGAGCTCTATTTCTATGGCTTCATAGGACCTTGAAATGTGCTGATAGCAAGCTCAAAACAGGAGGAGGGGCTAGTGAGATGGCTCTATGGGTAAAAGTACATACTATGCAAGCCTGACAGCCTGAGTTTAGTCCATGGAAAGTTGTCTTCTGATTTCCACACATGTGGTCATGGCATGTGTGCATCCATGTTTGCTGTTTACACACACACATGTTTATATAATAAATGAAAAATTTTAAAAAGAACCTAAATCTTAAAAAAAAAAAAAATAAAGAGCACCAACCCAGATGTGTGCAGTTATGAGCTGAGCAGATCACTGGCTCCTCTTTTTGAGACAGGGTGTCTGTCATGTTGCTCAGCCTGATCTCAAATTGCCTATTTTATGAAGGATAACCTCGAACTCCTCATCCCCCTGCCTCTACTTCTTGAATGCTGGGTGAGCAGTAGGTTCTGAGTCAGGCAGTTTGGACTTTACTGCCAGTTGTGGCACCAGCTGGACAAGTCACTGTCTCTCTGAGCCTCAGTTTCCCATTTCTAAATGGGGACACCTGCATCGAGACTTGTGAAGATGAAGTGCATAGACAGTGCTCTGTAAATGGTGACACTGTGACGTAAGGGGTGGGACCTGGTCCTGTGCTTCCTGAGTACCCCCAGGAGATCTCCGGCTCAGGCTTAGTGGCCTACAGGAGACATCACACTGGTGTGCCGCCGCTAGGCCTCAGAGCTGTGTGTTGGGACATTTTGCTCATAAGAGCAGCTGGAGCACTTCTGTCAGTAAGAGCCAACAAGGAACTTAGAACTGGTTCTCGCCGGGCAGTGGTGGCGCACGCCTTTAATCCCAGCACTCGGGAGGCAGAGCCAGGTGGATCTCTGTGAGTTCAAGGCCAGCC
The DNA here is from genome assembly GCA_902168415.1 of Peromyscus melanophrys. Classification (NCBI taxonomy): domain Eukaryota; kingdom Metazoa; phylum Chordata; class Mammalia; order Rodentia; family Cricetidae; genus Peromyscus; species Peromyscus melanophrys. The sequence continues at coordinate 3,250 of CABHPR010116734.1, forward strand.
TGGGCTACCAAGTGAGCTCCAGGAAAGGCGCAAAGCTACACAGAGAAACCCTGTCTCAAAAAAACCAAAAAAAAAGAAAAAAAAAAAGAACTGGTTCTGGGCTGTGTCCTGGTGCTGTCTCAGGGCAAGTCTGGCAGGGTGCCGCTGCAGGTCCTTGTTGTCTGCTCTCCCTCTTCACCTCATCTCTTCCATCAAGAAAAGACAAAACCCCAAAGAAGTCAGCATCTCTGTGTGGTGATATTTTGTTGTACTCCAATAAAATTTGCCTGAGGATCAGAGGACAGAGCCAGCCACTAGATTAAACCTAGAAGCCAGGCAGTGGTGATGCACACCTTTAATCCTAGCACTCGGGAGGCAGAGATCTGGATCTCTATGAGTTCAAAGCCACTCTGGACTATAGGAGATTAATCCAGTCTAAAAGAGAAACACAGCCAGGCAGTGATGGCACACACCTTTAATCCCAGCACTAGGAAGGTTGAGACAGGAAGTGATATGGCTGGGCAGAAAAGGAATATAAGGTGGGAGGAGACAGGAACTCAGTCCTATTTTTGGCTGAGGATTCAGGGGCATTCAGTCACAGGACTTGTGGAGTTGGCGGGGTGAGACGTGGCTGTGTCTTGTCCCTTTGCTTCTCTGATCTTTCAGCTTTTACCCTGATGTCTGGCTCCGGCTTTTATTATAAGACCAATTAGGATTTGTGCAACATCTCTGGCTTGGAACTTTAAACTTTAAGGCCATGTGAACCTTGGACGGCCCCTTTGTCTAACCTGAGCCCTTTCTCATACTTCGCAGTGTTCAGATGAGGAACCTGTACCCTGGAAGGAGAAGGGCCTTGCAGAGCCATAGAGCTAGTTTTTGGCAAAACCAAATACAGAAACCGGAGCAGGTTTTAGTCACCAAGTCAGAGTGACTGAGTATCTGAGACCGTAGTCAGTAGTTGGAAGATTCTAGTTGCTACTTCTCCAAATGGCTGGGAGACCCTGTGCAGGTCACTCACCTTGTCCCCTCCAGGCTTGCCTGTTGTCTCTGTATCTCCAGGAGCTAGATGCAGTGTGAAGGAAGCCAAAACCAAGGGCAGAGACACTGGGCTCTGTTGTTCTTCAGTCTCCTTTTTCCTCATCCTTGGAGACAGTCTCCAGTTCTAGGAATTGTGTGTGTAGGGCTGGGTTGATTAGTGTGAGGGAGGGGATAGTCAGCCTTCGCTTTCTCTTTGTTTCCTGTCTTGAAGTCCCACTTCCGGTTGTTCCCCATTTGTGATGTTTCTGTCCAAACTGAACCCATGATTCTTCCTTCCTCTTGAGTGTCAGGTATTTTCCTTGTGACAAGATTCCTAACAGAAGCCACTTAGGGAAGAAAGGTTTTACTTTTGCTCACAGTCTGAGGGTTTGGCAGGGAAGGCAGAGCAGGGGGAACAGGAGGCTGCTGGTCACATTGCATCCGCAGTCAAGAGGCCTAGGACAAGGAGTGCTTCTCAGCTCATGTCCGTGGAATGGTGCCATCCATGTTTAAGGTGTGCCTTCCCACCTCAGTTAACACAGTATGGAAACTCCCTCACAGACGTGCCCAGAGGTTTGTCTCTTAAGTGAGTCAGGTCCTGTCTGGTTCACAGGCAATATTAACGGTCACAGCGAACAAACACTGTTTGCTACTAACATCTTTCATTTGGCTCTTTTTGTTTCAAGAAGTGCTTTCTGTTGCCCATCTTACTTCAGAGAACAAATTATAGTCTTGCTGAAGTCAGTAGCCGAGTTTTAACCCGCGCTTACCTACAGAGCTCCTGGCATGCTGTAGAGACGTCTTCTCTTCTCTTAGATAGTTGTCTGACTATTGAGAGGAAGGAAGGAAAATCAAGAGAAATGATCACTGTCAAGATGTGTCAATTTAAATTTTCTTTTGAAAACGTCTTTTGAGACAGCAGAAATTCTCTTGGAAACAAGTACAAGCTCTTAAAGTAAGCTGGAAATGAACGTAAAGCTGTCATATGTGCCCTGCTTAAAAATGGCCACTAGCGGGGCTGGGGAGTGGGTCTGACTATGTCCCTCTGGCTGTGTGCAGACTTCTGTCCTTCCCTCTGGACTGCCTGGGTACTTAATTCTGTAGTCAGTGTATAACTGGCTCCCAGTTCAGAGATGCTTGCTACCTATGAATGTAGGAGAATTTCCTAACCCTAAAATTGGTTCCTCACTTCCTCACAGAGTTGATGTTTCATTTGCCAAGATTAGAGCTGGGAAAATATCACCTCTTTTTGACTGATGAATAGGGGCTACCCAGGATGGTTGTTCTACCCGATCAGGTTTTCTGTGCACAGATTTATTTTTTGAAAAAAAAAAAAAAAGAAAAAGGAAGGAAGAGGAAAAAGAAGCGCCAAGATGATTATGCAAATTGGCACTGCAGCAAATGCTCCTGAAGAATTGCCTTTCCAAGGAAGTTGCAGCCTCCACTCTGCTAAGTGCCCTGCTTTGGAAGGGCCGTGGGCTCCCTGCTGAGAAACACTGCCAGCCGCCCGCTGCCTTTGTCAGCTGGCTGCCTGGTGCTAGTTCTGGCACAGCCTTGGCATGGGAGGGCCATCGCAGCAGAGCTTCTGGAGAGAAATGAGGTCTACAAGGCTTTTGCAGGGGGATTGGACATGATGGAAGGCCTCTCTTCCCAGAACTTAGGTGTTCTGTGCCTCTTCAATTTAGCTGCCCCTGCAGACTAATTTTTTTAGTATTTTCAACTTTAGAGACTCATTTACATATTAATAACAGATTATATACACCTTCCAGGGCTCCTTCCCCCCTAAATTAACTTGTATCCCAGCAACATTGAGTATGTTTCCATTGCTTAGGAGTAAAGGTTGATGAGAATTCTTATTCCTTGGCTGCATAGCGTCACAGAACTTGTTTGCTAAAACTACCGCTGTGAGAGCAAGGCACCGTGTGGTCTGTAGAGATCAGGAAGCACACTGATTGAGTGTCTACAAGGTACCATGTGTCAAGCTCATGTTTAGTACATTATTTAGTTTTCACATTACCCTTTTGGTGTCATTGGATCCATTTTGGAAATAATCAGAATGAGGGTCAGGGTGGTTAAGTAAAAATGTTTCCCAGGTTGTACATTTAATAGTAAGGACCCAAACCTAAGGTGGTCTAACTCTTAAGCCTCTTTCCCCCCCCCCCCCCCCCGTGAGTGTGTGTGTGTGTGTGTGTGTAAGATAGTGTGATAATGTAGTGCTGTGCATTGTTGAATTGAGAATAAAAGATTGTCTTTAATACTAATATGAAGGGTTTCTAACCCTTTTCTCCTTGGAATAGAGATTTAAACTTTCTGGGTAAGTGTGATTATAAGCTCATGTTTCTATAGTTTATGCTAGCATTTCAAAAATCCTTCCCAGGTTCCCCTGTTTTCTCCTGGACTTGCCACATGTTGGCAATAAAGAAGATGACTAATTGTGCTTCTTTCTTCTTTCTTTGTTTAGGATGTGATAGGCCAGGTTCTGCCTGAAGCAACAACGACAGCCTTTGAATGTGAGTCTGGCTTGTGCACGCTCCTCAGCCTTTCTTCTGCAGTGATATTTCACATGCTTTATGGGTTGCATTATTTTCAAAACTGACAAAAACAGATTATTTATGATCATCATATGGTACATTTAAATATTTATAAATTAATGCAAGTTTAATGATGATACTGAACCGAGTAATATTTTCTTATTTAATCATATCTTGGGTGTGCATATCTCTACAATATAGCTTTAATTACCAACATGACCTTTATCTGCTCTTCTCGTTGTTATAATAGTGCAGGGCAAAATGAAACGTGTAAACTACCTGTAGACCGATGATTGTTGATTAAGAGGTTTTAATTCTTTAGTGCTTTAGGACATAGCAGCAGAGTAAAGCCCTCACGAGCAGTGTGTGGAATGATTCTGTTTCAGTGGGGTTTGGCTTCCCTGCTAGATGATGACGGGGGGCCACTTCTGTCCTAAATCCTCCTGCTCTCCATTGAGCTGGCTTTTATGGACAGGGCTGGGATGTGCTAGATAACTGGTTTTGATACAGTCCAGGTCACTGCAGAGGAAGTCCTGATGCTAGTTTAGAAGTAGTGTAGGGCCTCAGGTGCCGAGAAGGGTAAAGTTGGGGTTGGAACTGTGGCCTTGCCCTCCTTTGAAAATGGGGCCATGGGCTGAGGAGATTGCTCGGTGGATAAAACACTTGTTGTGCCATTGTGAGAACCTGAGTTCGAATCCCAAGAACCCATGTAAAAGCTGAACATAGTAGCGCACATTTGTAACCCCAGTGCTCCTATGGCAAAAGAGGAGATAGAGACAGCAGAGCCAAATGCTGTGGGGCCAGCTAGCCTGGCATAGCCAGCAAACAACACAGAAGAGACCTTGTCTTAAACAAGAAGGAAGGTGAAGACCAATAGTTAAGGCTGTGGTATGTGCTTGTTTACTCTTACACATAGGAACATGCCCATCTATACCCATACGCACATATACACATCATACACATGTGCACACACGAAAATGCAGGCCACTTTCCAACATGGAAATAATTGCGATTTTTTCCCCCACATGACAGTGTGCTTTTGTTCCTGTTTTAGAGATGATCACTGGTAGAGTGTACAGTAAGTAAGGACAGTGTAGTCCGTGTCCTTGTTAGAGGACAATTCAGCCATACGTAGTAACAGGTAAGCTATGTAGCACTTTTGACTCAGCAGATCTCTCTTGGAAGCTATCCAACAGAAACAGTGAATGCCCTTGTTGAAATAAGGATTATTTTTTGATAGTAAAAAACAAAATGTAAGCAAAATGCCTCTGTAAAGTGGACCAATAAATGATAATGTGTCTATGTGTTGATAGGGAAAGAGACTGGGATTGATTGTCGAATGGACAAATGATGTGTATGATACAATCCCATCTCATCAAAATGCTAGCCCTCCTTACCACCTCGTATGTCTGCTGGGGGACAGTATAAACAGAGGCCCAATTCGTGCTTTCTCCCCTGGAAAGCAGATGTGGGTGGGCCCTGGGGGATTAGAGATGAGTAAGTGCACTTTTCACTCTATGTCTGTCCCTATTGCTGAAATAGTGTTCAGTAACCAGAACTTGCTTTCAAAACTACAGTGGGTAGGGCTGTTAATTACTGTTTATTAATGGCACTAGGCCCTTCATGCTATTGAGGAATATATATGTATACACACACACACACACACACACACACACAAAACAAACAAACAAACAAACAAACAAACAAACAAAAAAACCAAAAAACTGTATTTAGACTTCTTTTAGTAGCTAAAGGGGGCCGGGGCCAGGAACAGCCCACGAGTGAGCGTCTGGTGTTCACACTGCCGCAGATGAGTTAGCCCATTTCCTTTAGCCTTCACGAGATTCCCGTGAGGTACATTGAAGCACTGTTGTTGCTGTCTCAACCCAAGCAAGGGCATCTCTAAGAAACGAACAACTTGCTCAGATATGTGTAAGTGCATTCTAGAGCCTGTTTCCTCAACCACTGTGCTGGACTTCTAAGAGTCACCACAGCTGAAGTGTATTCTCACTGGCAAACATGGCAAAGAGTTTATTTTTACTCTCTTTCTCTCTCTCTCTCTCTCTCTCTCTCTCTCTCTCTCTCTCTCTCTCTCTCTCTCTCTCTCTCTCTGTGTGTGTGTGTGTGTGTGATTTATGTTCTGTCCCCCCCAACCCCTACTCAGGCACTTGTGCAAGTCAGAGGACAACTTTCAGGAGTCAGTTCTCTCCTTCCACAGTGGGTTCCAGGGATTAAACTCAGGTCGTCAGGCTTGCACATGTAAGCCTGACTTTGAGCTCTCCACTCTTGGACCCGAGCCTGCTCCACTAGCTTCCAGGTTTAGCATTCAGAAGACTAATGCTAATTGTTCTCACTTACTAATGGCTTTCTCTGAGCCAGCCAATGTACTAGATTCTTTCTGTAGATTGTTGCTGCGGCTTAGTAATCTTTGCAGCGACTCTGCAAAGGAGGAAAATTAGACCTGTGAGGAAACTGGAGCTCACAGATGTGAAGTAATTGCTAGGAAGTCACAGAGCCCAGACTTGAACACACATAGTCGTGTAAGCACATGGAAATCTCTGAGGTATAAATAGAGAAAAATGTTCAGACTTTGAGGTTTCCAGTCTTTTGTTTTGGTTGTTTTTGAGACAGGATTTCTCTGTGTAATAGCCCTGGCTGTCCTTGAACTCACTCTGTAGACCCGGCTGGCCTTGAACTCCCAGAGATCCGCCTGCCTCTGCCTCCCGAGTGCTGGGACTAAAGGCATGTGCCACCACCGCCTGGCCTGTTCCCGTTCTCTGATGTCATGCTCTTCTGTATCCTCCAGCAAGGATAGCGATTCTGTATCTGTCTGTTTGCAGATCAGCTTGGCTCATCTGTAGATTATGTTAAGCTTCTCACCCCCCTCCTCCCTTCCTCTCCTGTCCCTCCTCCTTTCCCCACCCCCTCTTCCTGCCAAGTGCTAGGACTGTGGGCATTTGCCCCAATAGCTAACTCCGGACCAGCTATAAGGTGGAAAACAAGCAAACAAAAAACCCAATATAAACACACAGAGAAAAATAACGACAGCCTTTGGATGTTTTTGGCTGGATTATCATAACCCTAGGCTGGCTTTTCTCATGACTGTTTTTGAGTAGTTTGATTGACCCAAAATTCTGAACCACTAAGTAGAACCAATATGCAAGAAATAGTTAAGGTTTGGTTTGTAGGCGAATTTGCTGGGAAGTCTGAAGCATTTTGGTGGTTTGTGGATGAGTAACCCTCAAATAAATAAAACTTTGTGAAAGGACCATTTAACACTGCAGCGTGTACCCAACCCTAACTGACTCCTCACTTTGGAGAGATGGTGTGATAATTACAGAGCAGCAAGAGACAGCGCAGAGCTCAAAGCTACCAGTTTTCATAAAGGTAGGGAAAGAGTTGAGAGACTGGGAAACGGTAAATGTTGCTATTGCCTGGTGCCAGCTCTTATGGGGCTGTCTCTCCACACTGTTCTCAGAGTGGACGGACCAGCTGCCTCGGGTTGCCTTCCCCTTCCTCGCAGCACCAGTCACTTCCTTTATTCTTCTTTGCACTAACTCTGGAGCTTTGGGGGACATGCTTGTCGAGCAGAATCCGTGTCCTATGTGTCTATATTCAAACAAAATTGTGAAATGCACATGAGCTATAGCTAAGTGGGTGCTGTCCTGTGCTTTGGGACTATCTGTGCTGTTGCCTGGACCTTAGATGTGTTTTGATATGGTGGACAAGTTAGGCTCCAATTCAAATTCCCACCTGTAATGTCCTGAGGGGCGAAGGTTCTACAGTGGCTGTGTTTTGTCTGGTTTTGCTCCCTAGCCTGCATGGGACAGGAGGGAGGCCCCTGCGGGCCACATTCACCACTGGGGCTGGTGGTCCTAAGCCTCTTTTTTCTTGTTACCCCTGTAGCTCCTTCTCCCACATATCTAGAGCACAAATGAGCATGATTGAGTTAATTTACTTTTTTCACATGTATTTAGTGTGTGTGTGTGCACGCTCGCTTGCACATGTATACACACACACACACACACACACACACACACACACACACGCCATGCCACACATGTGGAGGTAGAAACAACTTGCAGGGCTTAGTGCTCTCCTTCCATCATGGGAGTCAGGGGTCAAAGTCAGCTCTCAGGCTCAGTGACAAATGTCTTAGCCCACAGAGCCAACTTGCTAACCCAAAAGTACGCAATACCTAGTGGGTTGTTTGTTCTGTTTTTATATAATGGTATATTGTGACAAATTTTAAGTAGCTCAGAAACAGAACAAAAAGTCCTCACTTTCTCATTGATTGTTAGTACTGTTTGGATCCCTGGCGTACTGTGCCGCCGCCATCTCCCCTGCCCTCACCTGCTGGCATGCAGTAGACCTCTTGCCAGCATCAGTATGCACACATTAACCTCAGCCTTGGCTGGGACTTAAAATATTGAATCTACTAGATGGACATCCAAGTTTTCACCAGCTTTGTAGAACCAGAGAAAATGCGGAAGTCAACAGTAGTGGCTTAGATCTTTCTACACTGAGGAAGCTGGTGTGCAGGATGGATTCCTAGGCATTGAGAATCACCGTGATAAAGAAAACCCTCTGCTCTGGACTTCCGTGACCATGTTTGCTTTCCAAAAAGGGACTCATTCACAACCCACCAGCATGTCAGAAAGCACTTCCTCCACCCTTGCCAACTGCCTCGGTATTAGCGTATTTCTTCTCAGTGTTGATTTGATAGGTAGAAAAGTTATTGCCTCTCTTTTTATCTTTCTTTATAATGAGTGTTAGTATTTTTCATGTGTATTTAATGTCAATTTTCACCACCTTTGCCCATGCTTCTTTTAGGTTGCCTTTTTCTCCTTGATCTGAGAGCTTGCTAAAGAACGAACCTTGGTCCTTTGTCTTTCCAAGTATTTTTATCCAGTTCGTTGTTCTTTTCAGCTTGTTTGGTGCTTTTTATTCTCTCTCCGGTTTTTCCATAGAGAAGGCTAACGTTTCATGTGGGCAAACTTACCCTATTTTTCCATCTTACTTCTGGATTTGTCATGCTTAAAAAGGGCTTCCATGTTCCAGGGCGCTGAAAACATTTCCTTTTTTCTCTCTACTTTAGTGGGGTTCTATATTACATGTTATTTGGTAAATATGTGTATTTGTGTGTATCATCAGTTTTTTAAATAAAAAGCATGAGTTTTTTTATTACCAAGATTGGAAAGATTTTATTTTTACTATTGTACTATTTCCAGTATATTTTGGTGAAAACGTCAGATAGGGTCCAGTTTTATTTTTCACACAGATAGATAGTTGACTCCATGCCAATTATTGAATACTTTGTCTTTTCCCAGATGTGAGAACATTTCTGAGATGAGACTAAATTCCATAACCATAAAAATTCCTGTATGTTGCATGTGTGGGCCTAACGGATGCTGAGGGAGCCCGGTACTTATGAAGGCCCGGAGTCCCTGCTGAGTCTCTCGGTTTCATTAGTAGATTAATGAGCGCTCCAGCACACCAGGTGATAAACATCAGCCTTGCCTGCAGATGCATTTGCTGTGCGCGTCTGTGACATTACACATCATGCCCTGTATTTTTCTTGAGACCAGTGACTATTAGACTGATGTTGTGGGACAGGGAAGTCTCCTGAGCAACGTGAAGGATGAGCTTGAAGTTCATCCAGATAAATGCTGCTTTGTGCTGAGACGCAACACGGCTTTTCACTTTTCCATGAGACCAGCTTCACATATTCAGGCCTGTGTCTTCATCCTTGTCAAATTCTGTATCAGAATGTGACTCAGAAAACATGGTTAGAAGATAAAGGTTTGTGTCTTTCTTCAGCTCCAACTATTTATTTTTAACTTTTGAAAATTTATATTTGTGTGTGTATGCATTTGAGTGTAGTACCTATGGAGGCCAGAAGAGGACATCAAATCCGTGGGAGCTTGAATTATAGACAGTTGTGAGCAGCCCATTGTAGATGCTGGGAACTGAACTTGGGTCCCCCGGTAGAGTAGCAAGTGTTCTTAACCACTGAGTCATCTCTTTATCCTCCTAAGTCTGAAGGTTTTTTTATTCACTTTTTTTCTCTTTTTTCCTCAAAACAAGGTTTCCCTGTGTAACAACTCTGGCTGTCCTGGAAGTAGCTATGTAGACCAGGCTGACCTTGAACTCATAGAGATCTGCCTGCCTCTGCCTTCTGAGTGCTAGGATTAAAGGCGTGCGCCACCACTGCCCAGCTGTGTTCACTTCTTATTGAATGAATGTTCTCAGTTGTTCTATGAGTTTGGGGAAGTTTATTTTATGATTTAGATGGGATTCTTTTTTTTTTTTTTAATTCTCCTGCATATATGTATGCATATCACATGCATGCCTGGTACCCATGGAGATCAGAAGAAGGCATCAGATGCCCTGAAACTGGCATTATAGATGGTTGATAGCTTCCATGTGGGTGCTGTGCACTGAACCTAGGTCCTCTGGAAGAGCAGCAAATCCTCTAAACTGCTGAGCCATCTCTTCAGCCCCCTTACCTAAGAACCTTTAAATAAACATGTCATGTCTTGTTTTAAATTGGGCATACCGTGAGTTTTTGAAGGAAAACTACAGTTATGGAAGTTGTAAGAGTTCAGAGTGTAGAAAACAACTGTAGTGGAGTGTTGGAGTGGTCTGTGTAGGAGGTGCCGCGCGTCTACGCAGCGCAGTCGAGAGAGAACGGTTGGGTGGCAGCCACTTTTTGCATCATGGAAAAGTTCAAGTTCAAAGATATTTGGAAGAAATGAAGTTTCATTTTCTTAAATTGTTGTATATAGAAAAAGGTCATTATTTATGCAAAGTAGATTAGTGAGAAAATTATAATTCACAATGAATGTACATTGAGTCTGAAAAATATTGAACATGTAAAAGTTAATTATGCAAATTTGAGGAAATTCAAAGAGAGCTTTAATTTGTAGAATTTTGGCTTTAACAAGCCTAGACTTCCTTATATATAATACTGTTAATTTGCATGAGTTTAAAGAAGTTCTTTAAGCAAGTAGTGGACCAATTGTTCCTGAAGATCAGTGGACAGAGCTGCTTGCTTCTGAATCTCTGGAGACCCTGCAGCACCAGGCACATAGTAGGCTTGCGGTGGTTCTTCTGGAATGCATGAGTGCTTGAAGAAATGAAATACTTAGAACAAGTTTGTTTATCCCATGTAATCCCATTGAGCCTGTCTTCACATAGAGCCAGCATGTGGTCTGGTCTCAAAACCTCAGCTTGGCTAGGTGTAGTGGTACACTCTGTCTCAGCAATTCAACAGGCTGAGGTCAGAGGATTGCTTAAGCCATGAGTTGTCCCAGCTTGGGCTGCACAGTGAACTTGGGAGGCAGGGTGGGGGGGTGAGGGGGGGCACAAAACTCTGTAGAACATCTGTAGCTTGTTAGGCCGTCATCACCCTCATCTGGAGTAGGACAGTAGCCTTCTTGGTCTCTGTCCCAACCTTCCTCTTGTCAGCCAGGGTGATCCTCCTAGAAGATGAGATCCTAAGCATCAGAAAGCTCCTGTAGCTTTCTTCTTACTCAAGAGTGAAAGGTAACGCCTTCAAATGCTCAAGTCCCCATGTTACACGTTGGCCCTGACCCAGCCTCCCCGTCACTTCTCTGGACACTTCCTTTCTCTTCTTTGCATTCTGTTCTAGCCAATCTCACTTCCTTTGTTTCTGGAACATGCTGGGAATTCTTCCCCTGTGTTAGTTGTTCTTTCTGGCCCCAGTGTTCTTCCCCAAATATCATCTGTGTCTCCATGACCCACATGTCACTTCACCATCTCTGTGCCCGGGTATCACACCTGCCACATAGTAGGCACTTCCTTTTGCAAGAAGAAGGAGGAAACAAAGAAACAAGGAAGCATTGGAGCATTGAGGGGAGGGTAGGAGCTAAGTGATAGCTCATGGATATGAAGGTGTGACCACAGAAACCATGACCCATTAGCCTGCCTAGATCAGTGGACTCCATCCCTGAGAACTGCTCTGAACTTGACATCTTTTCTGGTAATTTCCTGCTGATGTCTTTCTAACATTTACAAGCATGTTTTCATTTCTTTCCTGCCATCGCTGTATGTAGTTCTGTTTGACTCCTGCCTGGTCCAGAAGGAGCATGACACATGACACATAATATATTGCCTCCACTTTCTGTCTCTCCTTGTGGAAAGCCCTCCTGAGCCCCTGTCCCTGCGGTGGGTGCTGTAGGTTCCCCAGTTTCTGCTGTTGACTCACTGGGCCATTCTGAGCACCCCTACCTGAGGTACTGCTCTCCTCTGGGGCCTTTATACGCCTCCTCTAGGTTCATCTTTCAGATTGCATGTCGCTTCGGATAAAAATTGTGAACAACATATGGCCTGTTATGATTCTCTTTTCCCAAACTCTGCCATTTTGTATATTTGTGATACACTGCAGATTTTGTAAAGATTGCTTCATAATATTTGTTTGCCATCTGCCGTACTCTGTTTGGTATCTTGCTAGGATTTTTGCCTCCATTTTAAGTGACATTAACAAAATCCAGCCAGTGCATAGACTTTCCGGTTCTCCTTTTGCTTCCCTAATGTGCTGGAAAATCATATTACTATGCTCCAGGCAACTAGAGGAGTCTGGGATTGTCATTGTGAACCAGTGTGTCAGATCCCTGAGTGCCCCCCCTTTCCTCCCACTCCCCGGTTATATCAAGTAATGTTATTTTGGTCAGATGGCAAAGAACCTTCCTGTATAAGACAGAAAAGAGCTCAGGTTGTATTTTTCTGCTTTCTGCTCAGTGCTACTTCCTTCCGGAGCTCTGTACCAGCCGTTTGTACATTTCGAACTCTGGGTTCCCTTTTAGTAAGTTCTCAGGATTTATTACTCTAGTGAGTGTAGTTTTTAAATAGCCGATGCAGTTTGAAAGGCAAATAGGCAGGGTGTTCGCTGGAGCTGTTTGAGTAGGTCTAACTTTTGGTTTAAAGGTGTTTCAGGTGACTATCTGCCAAGCTGCTTGGTGGCGTGTCTGTTTTCCTCTCTCCCTTGTTTCCCAGGCCTCTCATTTAACTGCTTTTGGAAAGAGATGCATCCTCTCTTTAAATGCTGAGGTGAGTGGTTTGTTCCTGAGGCTGCCATCATGGGGTCAGGGACAGGTTCCATTTCACTTTTTGGCCAGCCTCACCTGCATTCTCAGGAGTGTGGTTATTTTTCCAGCCCAGCTTCCACTCTGACAAGAACAGAGTCTTCATTAAAGCAGCTAAGCACGGAAATTAGAGGGTAAAGCAGTCCCCTGAGAAACCAAGACATCCATCCTGTTAGGCCATAAGAGCTATTAGTCACCATGTCACATAAGCCTGATTTTATCGCCAGGCTTAATTGGAATGCTCCTTTCAACTGGTCTGAGTTTTCCCTCTTGGAGTCAGACCCCTTGCTGTGGGCTAGTGTCAGCACTTCGCCTCCAAACCTGTCTGCTTAAGTGCCTTGGCAGTGGGGCCTGTCTGTGATGCATGGAGTGCCCTGTGAGGAACTGCTCTGCTGGCTGACTTCCTGGCAAAAGTCCCCAAACTTATATAGAAACCAGAATTCCAGAACACTTCGTTGTAAGTAGTCTTAAGTATGTAAGTCTGGGTTTGAGAGTTTAGAGATTCCCACCTCATTCCATCTCCCACCCCACCCCCTACTTCCTCTCTCCCTCAATACTTTCTAATCTTAATTTAGAGAGATAATTATGTAAATGGTACTTATGGAATTTGTGATTTCTCATCAGAAGTCATAAAAGGCTCCTCACCTATTTTACTAAACTCAGTGCTTTCCTGTTCTATTCAAGGAGGTCACCTGTGTGTGTGTGTGTGTGTGTGTGTGTGTGTGTCTGTCTGTCTGTCTGTTTGTTGAAATCTGAATATGAGCTGTCCCTTTGTGTCCATCGTCTGCATAGCTAACTCTGATGCAGAAATGAGATTGGCCAGAAGCTCTTTTATGTTGGGCAGAATTTGGCCCGGATTGACTATGTGTGTCTTCATTCATGTGTGTGTGTAGGAGCACATGTATTTGTGTGAGCATGTCTGTGGCAGTCACAGGTTGACTTCAGATGCCCTTTTTAGTCTCCATTTTATTCTTTTTTTTTTTTTTTTTTGGTTTTTCGAGACAGGGTTTCTCTGTGTAGCTTTGCGCCTTTCCTGGAACTCACTTGGTAGCCCAGGCTGGCCTCGAACTCACAGAGATCCGCCTGCCTCTGCCTCCCAAGAGCTGGGATTAAAGGCGTGCGCCACCACCGCCCTCCATTTTATTCTTTAAGACAGATTCTCTTAGTAAATCTGGAGCTTGGCAAGACCGGATGGCCAGCAAGGCCCCGGGACCCTCCTGTCTCTTTGCCCCTCGCACAGGAGTTCTATCTGCTTGGCAAAGCACTTTCCCAGCTGAGCTGCTTTCCAGCCCTCTTTGACCTGGCGTTAAAGCAAAATATGAAGTGCCTTCATGTGTGGTGGTTCATAGCCTTATATGCTTTTATACTACTTTTTTCTTCTTCCTTATCTCCTGGATTTCAAAGGAAACTTCCAACTTAGCCTTGAGTATGTTAGTTTCTAAGACCCGTGTAGAAACAAACACCTTTCTTGTTTCTGCTAGGATGCTGTTTCTCCCCAGGTTGTCCTTAGAAAGTCTGTATGGAGAACCAAACACAGACAGAAAAAGCAGCTCTTTATGTGTAGAAATCTCCCAGACGTGCAGGAATGCATTCGGAAATGTGTCTTTTTGCATACGGTCCTTACTCTTGGTTGTAGAGTTTTCAGTAGGGGTTCTTTTTTTTTTCCCCCCCTCTGGCTTTGGAGCCTGTCCTGGATCTCGTTCTGTAGACCAGGCTGGCCTCGAACTCACAGAGATCCACCTGCCTCTGCCTCCCAAGTGCTGAGATTAAATGGGATTAAAGGCGTGTGGGGTTTTTGACAGCTCCCAGCTGTTTGGACAGTGACATGTAGATACTGATTCAGTAGACTTGGGGAACTCCGCAGCACGAGACTTTGGAAGGAAGACCCTGGAGAACTGTGGATAACCGAGGGAAATGCTGCTTCCCCTGGTGCTGTCAGTTTGCTGCTGGCCACTGAGAACAAAAAGGAACCACTAGTATTTTGCTTAGTAATAGGCTAATTGGGAAAAGCACAGACTCCTTCCCATGGCCCTCATGGCCTCGTCACCAAACCGGAGGACATCTTCAGAATGTCTTCCTCTGGACAGGAGGGTATGCCTGTTGGTGTGTGATAGGAGACTTGTGTATTGAACCAAATCCCTCTGTTCCTTCAGAGCAGTGCAAATGTGTTCTCTGAGGATGAGGTGTCCAATGTGCCAGGTTTGGAACGGGCCCATCTAATCAGCAGTGATATGCTCACGAGTGAGCAGACATGGAATGTTGACTGTCTAGCAAGTACTCAGACTCTGAGCATCCTGCCAAGGGCCTGCCCCTTCTAGATTGTTACCTGGGCAGGCTCTGTACATTGCTCAAATGTTTGGGCATTTTTCTTTAACTATGTGTTTAGAGCTTCCACATCAGCTGCCAAATGCTCCTGCTCTTGTTAGAATTTTGTTATTCCATTTCTTTCTTTCTTTCATCCATCCATCCATTCATTCAGTGTGTACGCTTGTGTGCCCGTGGGCACACACATGCTGCAGCGTATGTGCAGAGGCCAGAGGACAACTTCTGGGAGTTGAATGTCTCTCCTTCAACAGTGTGGTTCCAGGGATTGAACTCAGGTTTTCAGGCTTGAAAGCAAGTGCTTTCCACTGAGCCATCTTGGTCGCCCATGTGTTCCTCCTCTGACAGATGTGTTCCTACTCTTTAGAAGGATGAAGTTTCAAAATATTTAGAAATAACTGACGTCATTCGTGTCCAGCCTGGGAAAAGATGTGGGTGAAGATTAGGCCAACAATTCTGTTTTAGGTTGAAATTGAGATCTGATCTTCTCAAGAGGTCTAGCTTTAGGTTCTTAAAAGCAGCTTTTAAAACTAAGAGAATTGCCGACATGAGCACATTGTTTCTAGATGTGGCCTCTGTACTATTTATTCACATGTGCACATTCTGGTTATAGGTTTTGTAAAGACTTAATATTCCTGAGACTTGAGACTATTACTTTATTTCAAAATAGCATGAGTCACCATTTGAGTCTTACAGGACTGGGACAAGCAAACTTCTCGGAGAGAGCTTTGCAGAATAGGATGGAGGGTGGAAGCCTACTGTGGAGTCACTTGGCTTTTAACCTGTGAGAGGCCCCAGGCTTGTCTTCTCTGAGCAGAAAGAATCCTGCTGTCCACATGGCAGGACTGTAGTGTGCTTCGTAAGGCAGTACTGCATATGAAGCACAAGTCAGAGCCCCTCTGTGCAGCAGTGTTTAGCAAATGTGAGACATTTTCACCCTGCTTCAGTGATGTGATGGGTTTTCTGGGAAAGAGGAGGAAGAGAACGGGAACACGGTGCCACAGGAGACATGAAGCACTACAGGTGGAGTGGGAGGCCTCTCTTCTTACAAAAGCCAGTCTTGTTATACTCCAGTCAAATTTACTTGACCTAGATATGTGTCTAGAATAACTAGAAAACTATTTTAATATTTCACCTTCCTTTTAAAAGGAAATTTTAGTTCTTTCTAGAGCAGGGGATCAACTCCTTTTCTGGCCTTTGTGAGCACTGCACCTGTGTGTACATATCCCTCACATACACAATGAAATGATAAAATAAATCTTCAAAAGGAATGCGCGTCTTACCCCTTTCATCATGTTCACTTTCAAACAGATGAAGACGAAGATGGAGACAGGATTACAGTGAGAAGTGATGAAGAAATGAAAGCGATGCTGTCATACGTAAGTGTACGAGGGCTGTTGGAGGTTCTGAAAACCATGCGCGTGTGCGTGTGCGCGTGTGCGTGTGCGTGTGCGTGTGCGTGTGTGTGTGTGTGTGTGTGTGTGTGTGTGTGTGTGAGAGAGAGAGAGAGAGAGGACAACCTGCGGGAGTCGGTTCTCTCCTTCCACCGTGTGAGTTCTGGGGATACAGCTCAGGTTGTCAGGCCTGGTGGCAAGTGTTCTCACCCGCTGAGCCATCTCATCAGCCCAGCAAACAAGGACTATTTTTAAAGAATGGTAATGTAATTGAGGATGCTGTTTCTTGGGCACAGTGAAGATATGTAAGTAAATCACAGTTGCCATAGCATTTTTCTGTATAATAGATAAGGTTTTCAAGATTTCCATATGTGAAAGTTAAGGGCATTATTTTCAAAAGACACTTACTGATCATATCATGAACATTAAGAATAATGCATCTTAATGACTTTTGCATTAGGTATGGTGCAGACTAAATGGACTATCAATTTCCTGTATTTTTTATGCAGTACTTAAAGTAACGGCTCATTAAAAATGAACCCCTGGGCTCTAAAAAATTTTTCAAAATCTACTTTTGACTGGAGATCTCTTTCACCCTTCCAGACTTCAGCTATGATATAGCTGCAGGCTTTTATGGACGCAGGATTTAAAGATGTACTCCTGGGTGTTTTATGCACTGCCCATCCTCCTGCTCTTACTCTGAAATGAACAGCAGGGCTGCTCACCGATCCAGAGTGATCTGAATATACACTAGGTGGACTTTCCTTTGGTATCTTGACCTTTGTCTGAGACTAAAATAGGTAGCAGAAAGGGTACTCTTCTAAAGCTTCAGCACCAGTCGCGGAAAATTTATAAACAATGAGAGACTAACAGCCAGCTGCCCGGGTTGAGCTTTCCTCCCTAGTTTTCTTTTACCTGAGTTTGTAATCTGTCTGGCAAGCCTTTTCCTGTGGTCTGGTGGAGGACACTGCGCTAGAAGGGGAAACCACAGCTCTGCTTTGGGTTCCTGGCCTGAGGCGGATCACTTAACCTTTCAGTACCACAGTTGCCTTATCTGTCAGTGGTGGGTAATAACACACATCCTTTCTACTGCACAGGGTGATGGTAATGATCGAGTAGATAATAGATGTGAAAGCGCTCTCCAGATGCAAAGTGATATTCCGGTGAACATGATGGACAAGACCAGACATTTGCCTTTCTCCGAGACTTTAATTGTAGCCAACAGTTAGGATGTATGTTTTTGATAGCCCTCAACTTCCACCAGGACATTGTTTCATCGTAATGAAAACTGTAAACCGTCTGTGTGGGTTTCCGCCAATAGTTTTAATTTAGGGTAGGAGGAAAGAGAACAAGAAGGATGGCATGATTAACAGAGCATTGCATTCCTACCAGCCCAGAGTAGGAAAAGTCAATTTCCCATTGACTTCCCATTAACTTATGTGGGAGTCTTTGTGTACTGAGAATTTAGAGCTGAGATCATCGGTACGTGGAAGGCAGAGTGGGATTGTCTTTTCCACGGCAGCACTGCTGTTGATGGATTGGCCAACTCTCCGGAGAGCATGACTCCTTTGTTTTGAGAAAACGCATGCACACAGATGGGTTCTGGTTTTCTAACGTAGGTCTCGGGCAGAGAGCTGACGGCAGTGTACTTTCACGGGCCTTCAGCACACCCACATGTAAGCAGTGTGGACTTTTCAGAAGACCTTGCAAAGTGTGCCTTGTGAAAGAGTACCGAGTGTGATCCTCGTGATGCTGCCAATCCTTTCCATTTCTGAGTGCCCAGTGTGTAAACTCAGAGCTTGAAATGTTTTCTTTCTTTTTTTAATTGATTTTTTTTTAACTTACTTGTGTCTGTGTGTGTAGGGGGTAGTAAGTAACTAAGGTGGTAATGTAGGTGTGTGTAAACATCTTGTGTGTGAGTGCGGGTGTAGCATGCCATGGTATACACGTGGAGGTCAGAGGACAGGCCACTGCATATGCTGGCCAGCTGGCCTTCGAGCTTCCATGGTGTCTCCTGTATTCCAGCCATCATGCTGTAGCTCTGGGATCACAGACACTTGCCACCGCTTTACTTGGATTCTGGGGAAGTCCCCATGCTCTTGAGGCAGCACTTTCCCCACCGGGCTGTCTCCTCAGCCTTAAGGAGGGAGAATAATCAAATCCTCTATGGTGGCTATTAGCCCTGGTTCCCTTTTGTCGTTGGTGACCCAGAGCCCCTTATTTCCACGCATGCACCCCGTCACTGAGCTACCCTTCCAACCCTTCATCTTCATTGTGTAAGTGTTCGAGAGACATGCCCAAGGTCTTAAAGCTGTATTGAAAGTTCCGAGCTTAGGGCTGGAGAGATGGGTGGCTGAGTGGTAAAGAGCAGGCACTGCCCTTGCTGAGGACCAGAATCTGCTTCCCAGCCCCTACACTGAGTGGCTCACAACTGCCTGGAACTCCAGCTCCAGGACATTTGATGCCTCCTCCGGTCTTTGTGGGCACCCACATGCACATGGACAAGCCCACACACAGACATACACACATACACATTACTAAAAGTCAATTTTAAAAAGGAAGAAATACAGATTTTCATTTAGCCTTCTTTCACATAATGTCTTGGTCTACCACCTGGAAAAGGCTACTGGGAACCTATGTCAAGGCCATTATAGAATGCGAGTGATTCGTTTATACAATTAGTTGTGCTGTCTGCACCATACATTCCTTATACCTTATGCTTGTTTTTGCAGTTTTTGCTTATTTTTTTTTTTGTAGACATGTCCTTAAACTTAGTAGTCCCTGAGATTTTGACAGGTACTTTTTGGTCTGAAAACAACAGTGTTGAATAGGTTGACTATCCTTTTAGTCTGTTCAGTTCTTATGGTTGGAAATTCCTCTGGGGACCAGCTTTGCCATAGAGAACCACGCAAACCCAGCTTCACAGTAGGTTTCATTGGTAGTCCTCAGGACCCCCAGCCTGGTATTAGAATTTTGCATTGATATTTATTTATTTAAATTTTATTTTATTTGCTTGCTTTGTTTTCAGTACATCCCTCCCTCCACACCCCCCAATCCTCTTTCCTCTCCTCTCCCCTTGGCCCACTCCTTCGTTTCCCTTCAAAAAAAGAGCATGCCTCCCAGGGCTGTCAGCTGAACACGGCATAACAAGACACAATAAATAGACCTTGAGACCTTGTTTGGACTGGTCCTCCTCTATCGGGGGAGGTCGTCCTCTTCAACTGAGCATGCAACTTCCAGAGAGGTGCACATGGAGCTGTGAGGGAGGAAGGGGACACCCGCCTAGCCAGTCAGATCAGCGGAATCAACCCTGGTGATCAATGTGGTGACAGATGTTGCAGCCAGATTGCCTTCGCAGAGACCAAACATGACTGGAGAAAAAAATTGTCAATGTAATGATGCCTAATGATATTCTGCTAGACTCATAGATTGGTGCCTAGTCCAGTTGACATCAGAGAGGCTTCATCCAGCAACTGATGGAAACAGATGCAGAGACCCACAGCCAAACATTAGGCTGAGCTCAGGGAATCCTGCTGAAGAGAGGGAGGAAGGATTGTAGAAGCCAGAGGGGTCAAGAACATCACAAGAAAACTCACAGAATCTACTAACCTGGACTCATGGGAGCTCACAGAGACTGAACCAACAACTAGGGAGCCTGCATGGGACTCACTTAGGCCCTCTGCATATACGTGACAGTTGTAAAGCTTGGTCTTCTTGTGGGACTTCTAAAGTGGGAGTGAGGGCTGTTTTTGACTCTTTTGTTGACTTTTGGAACCCTATTCCTCATATCGGGTTGGGTCACCTTGCCCAGCCTTAATACAAGGGGAAGTGCTTAGTCTTACTGCAATTTCATATGCCATGTTTTGTTGATATCCATGGAAGGCTTGCCCTTTCTAAATAGAAATGGAGGAAAGGATGGGGTGGGGCATGGGGGAGGTGGCAGGGGAGGGACTAGGAGAAGAGGAGGGAGGGAAAACTGCAATCAGGATGTAAAATAAATAAATAAAAAACAAAACCAAAGCAAGATACAATAAGACTAGGTACAAACCCTGATATCAAGGCTGGGCCAGGCAACTCAGTAGGAGGAAAAGGGTCCCAAGAACAGGTGAAAGAGTCAGAGACACCCCCTTTCCCACTATTAGGTGTTCCACAAAAACATTAAGCTATAATAACCATGATATATGTAGAGGACCTAGTTCAGACCATGCAGGCTCAGTGATTGACGCCTCAGTCTCTGTGAGCCCTTATGAGCCTTGGTTATTTGATTCTGTGGGCCGTGTGGTCCTGGTTTTTCAACCCCTCTGGCTTCTACAATCCTTCCTTCTCTTCTTCTGTGGGGTTCCCCAAACTCCAAGCGGAGGGGCCTGATGGAGATCATAGCACTAAGTGCTTACATAAAAATTTGGAGAGATCTCATACTAGCAACTTACAGCACACCTGAAAGCTCTAGAACAAAAAGAAGCAAGCACACCCAAAAGGAGTGCACACCTGAAAGCTCTAGAACAAAAAGAAGCAAGCACACCCAAAAGGAGTAGAGGGCAGAAATACTCAAACTGAGGGCGGAAATCAATAAAACAGAAACAGAGAACAATGCAAAGAATCGGTGAAACAAGGAGTTGGTTCTTTGAGAAAATCAACAAGATAAACAAACCCTTATCCAAACTAAAACACGAGGAGAAAGAGTATCCAAATCAGAAACGAAAATGGAGACATAATGACAGACACCGAGGAAATCCAAAGACTCATTAGGTCATACTTTGAAACACGTACTCCACAAAATTGGAAAATCTAAAAGAAGTGGATAGTTTCCTCAGTATTTATTTTAGAAATTCAAATTGGTGTGCTGGGTGTGGTAGGTAGCTCGCTCACTCCTTTAATCTCAGCGCTTGAGAGGCAGAAGCAGGCCGATGCCTGTGAGTTTGAGGCCATCCTGGTCTACATAGTGAGTTCTAGGCTAGCCAGAGCTACATAGTGAGTCCTGTTCTTAGAAAATAAATAAATAATAAAATAAATAGACGTCTTAGTTAGGGTTTCTATTGCTGTAACAAAACACCATGACCAAAAGCAAGTTGGGGAGGAAAGAGTTTATTTGGCTGTTCATCACTGAAGGAAATCAGGACAGGAACTCAAACAGGGCAGAATCCCAGAGGCAGAAGCTGATGGCCATGAAGGGGAGCTGCTTACTGGCTTGCTTCCCCTGGCTTGCTCCTACTTTCTTACAGAACCCAGGACCATGGTTAGGGGCCCTCCCTCATTGATCACTAAATGAGAAAATGCCTTAGAGCTGGCTCTCATGGAGGCATTTCCTCAACTGAGGCTCCTTCCTCTCTGATGACTCAAGCTTATGTCAAGTTGATACACAAAACCAGCCAGTACAATAGATAAATCCAACGTGGCTCCGAGAAAGGATTTGCGTGGAGTATAGAGGCATGGGAAGATCCCACCAGAGAACTGCATTTTTATTGTCAGCACAAGCTACAGCAGCTTAGGCTTTCATATGGAGTTTAATAAAATGGTCACTTTGAAGTCCATATGGGGAAGCAGAAGTAGAGATGTTTCACCACTGTTCTTTAATCACAGAATTGGAGATTCTGCATAAGAGTCAAAAAAAATGCAACATCTGAGTCAAAGCGTGCTGAATCACACCCCCACCCCCAATTGGAGGAAGGGATTTTCTGGCTTTGGGCCAACACAAGTATAAGTTTTTATCAGTAATTTAAATAGATTTTTGTATTAGACCTGAAAATGTTGGCTTTTTAATTGAAAACTTATCAATTATTTAAATCACTAGCAGCCCGAGGCTGTTAATTTTATGAGTGCTGTAATAATGGCATACGGTGGTTTTTGATACATGTGAGGCGGGTGGGGCCTGTTGAGTGCCAGCGAGGGCATGTCCTGGCAGCAGGTTGTGCGCTGTTAAATAATAGCCAGCAGACAAGCTGAAGGCTGCCATCTCACATCAGGACCATTTGGAATAAGTTATTTAGAAGTTGTATTCTTTTCTCCATTCGATATATTTTTAAGAGATAATGAGAAGAAAACAAAGCTATAATAAATTGTCTTTTAAGAAAATGTAAAGTAATTTGGTCTCCAAGGAGATATTTAATGTATTGAGAGACTTCAGCAGCCAAGTGTTATTACAGCAGCATGGTGATAGCTCTCTGCATTTTGTTATGAGTTTGTGTTAATCAACAATCTGTTTTTATAGCATAGTTTCTTGTAAGTTATACTGCTAGAATATTCCACTTCTGGGATCACGGCTTCTCCTCTGACACTATTGTATCTTTTTAATTCCTCCATAAAGTATTTTTTTAATTAGAATTTGAAATGCTTTATTAGAAAAACATACAACCTACATATTCTGAAAACTAAATACCTGATCATTGCGAATTATTTAAAGGACCCTGTTAAATATTCCCTTAATGTGGTTTAAATTTTGTTGTTGTTCTTATTTTCCCCTCTCATTTTTTAGAAAGATTAAAAACCGGCGCCGCCATTCTCTTTTTGTGTTGTTGTGTGGCAGTGCTGTGGAGCTGTTGGCTGAAGGGCTTGCTGTAATGCTAACCTCTTCTTTTGGTGGCCTTTCCCTGAGGACCGCAGCAATGCAGGGGCAGCCGTGAAGGGATCCCTGTTGGTTTCTGCTGGGTCCTGTGTCTAGTGAAGGACTTTTTCTCGCAAGGTTCTCTTGCTCCTCCTAGGCTTGTGTGAATGGAGCAGAGTATTGGCAAGAATAATTCTCCTCATTTTGCTCCCATACACTCTCTCTCTTATTTCCAGAAGAGTACAGGATGAGTTTTACTGTAACGCCTCTCATTATAGCAGAGACCTTGTGTTTCTGTGCAGTGTAAGCATTCCCTTTGGTATACTTGACCATCGTGTACCTTGTTAGACAGTGGCTAACGTCAGGGAGAAGCACTCTTTGACCTTTGGAGCACCCTGTAAATTGGGCTGTAATTATCTTTACCCTGCTCTGCATAGCGTGGCGATTGCCTCTAAAATCGTGGTTAACTTGAATAGAGCTGGAGGGCACCTCAGAGGGCTCCTGTGTGCCTTCGTTTCACAGGTGAACACTGGAGCCCTTGACATCAGCCTCAGAAATGTGTTGGGGTTACAGGTCTGGACCAAGGAGGCCTGGACAGAGACTCTAGTGGACCCCCACCTGTTTCAAGTGTAGTTTTTATTCTGGTAGCTAGTAAGTTTTACTGAGAAAGTTTTGTACATACTACTTTTTTTCTTGATTATTAAAAATAGTGTTTTTTTTACTACAGTGATTATGCATCTGAGTTCAAACAAGAATGAAAAACAACAAAACAACTATGGCTTCTGAAGTTTAAAAAATCATGGCCAAGTTTTACCATAAAGTATGCTGCCCATTTGGGAGTTGAATGTTTAACAAGCCCAGGACCTTTGCTGGCAGAGGGCTGTCTTTAGAGAGCATTGTCCACATGATGCCTTCAAGTACATTATTGAACAGGATCTTACTTTGCAGGGGACAGTAAGTAGTTAGTTCCTAGCTCCGTGCCATTAACGTATACAATTGATCATGCAGAACATCCCTGAGACAGGGTAGAGAGAGAAGAAGAGAAGGGAGAACAGAACTGGGGTGGTTTGAGTAAGAATGGTCTCCAGCCAGGCGTCTAATTCCAGCTCTCTGTCGGTAAAGACAGGCAGATCTCCTGAGTTTGAGGCCAGCCTGGTCTACAAACCGAGTTCCAGGAGAGCCAAGACTGTTACATAAAGAAACTCTGTCTCAAGACTGTTACATAAAGAAACTCTGTCTCAAAAAACAAAACGAAACAGGAGGAGGAGGAGGAGGAGGAGGAGGAGGAGGAGGAGGAGG
>CABHPR010116737.1:0-50922 GCA_902168415.1 Peromyscus melanophrys
GGAGGAGGAGGAGGAGGAGGAGGAGGAGGAGGAGAGGAGGAGTAACGGTGTGGTTTGTGGGTGGACATGACCAAAGTCCGTGGTATACATGTCTGAAATTGTTAGAGAATTAAAAGAGGAAAAACGGAGCTAGCAGCAACCAGAAACCCACTTCACTGTTGAGAAAAAGGCAATAAATAACACGACTCTTTTCCTCTGTGTAGTCCTGACTGTCCTGGAACAACTCTCTGTAGACCAGGCTGGCCTCGAACTCACAGAAACCCCCCTGCCTCTGCCTCCTGAGTGTTGGGATAAAAGGTGTGCACCACCACGGCTGGGCTCATTTTGTATTTTTAAAGATAGAAATATCTGCGTTTTCTTGTAATGAATTCGCTTTTAAAACTTTGGATTTTTGAGACAGTAGCCCAGCATTTCCCATTCCTTACAGTAGGGTTTAATAATTATTTTTATGTCAAACAGCCAAGTAGTCTGAGCTTGCTTGCTTTGTTAAAGTTTAACAAAAATGCATTAGCTTGGAAAGCCACAAAAGGGGTTAGTTTGCTGAAGCCTTTGCTCATCTCCGTAGGAGAGTTAAGTTCTGAAGAAAACAGGGCTATTCTCGCTTAATATTTGAGATCACACAACTATTGCTACTTTGTTTTCTTCTTAATCTGGGATTTCCTTATAGATTTGGATGTCTTTTAGAGCCCCCAGTGCAGATTCTGTTGCAAATGGAAGGGAATTTAGTGCTTGCCAGTGCCTTGCTTTATTTGTATTATTGGTAGTGAGGATGGAAACCCATGGCCTTGCACATGCTGAGCATTTACCAAAAGATAATACATTTTTAGTGAGATGAATAAATAGAGCTGAGACCTAGTAGAGTCTAAAGATGAGCATTGGTCCCACTTAGGGCTTTTGGCAAGTGATTTGTGCTGGTTTCCCATTGGGAAATGATCTGCCTCATTGAGAATTGGAGAGGTTGAAAGGAAACAGTTCTAGAATGTGTCTTGTGGCAGCAAACTATTTTTCTCCCCTCTGGTCTCTGCTCAGATGCAATCAGGAGGAACTCAAACCTGTACGCATTCTTACCTGGATAGTCAGAGACTGAGCCGAGAAGCACATGTCTGCTAAAAACATTGCAAAGATCTTTCCGAAAAGGCCTAGGTTAATAGGTCAGGAATTTATTGTGAAGACAGAAAACTGCTGGAACAAGTGAAATGGGGCTCTTTGGGACTGAGATTTATCATAAATGTGAAATGCACACTAGATTCTGAAGACAATGTAAACAATATTTTTACATTACGTGCATATTTAGATGATGCTTTGTATATATTGGATTAAATAGAATGCATATTAAAGTTAATTTTGTCTTTTATATGATACTATCAAAACTTTAAGATTTATTTTTATTATTTTTATTTTATTTTATTTTATTTGTTTTTTTGAGACAGGGTTTCTCTGTGTAGGCCTGGCTGTCCTGGAATTCACTCTGTTGACCAGGCTGGCTGGCCTCTGCCTCCTGTGGGATTAAAGGCGTGTGCCACCATTGCCTAGCTATTTTTATTAATTTTAAAATTACATGTATGTGTGGTTATGTGCAAGTGAATGCAAGTGCCTGTGGAGGGAGGCCAGGTTAGTACCCTAACATGGGTGCTAGGGACTGAATTTGGATCCTCTGTTAAGAACAGTGTACACACTTAACTGTTCAGCCATCTCTCTAGCCCTGGCCAGAAATTTTAAAATTACATTTGTGGCTTACATTCTATGGAAAAACACTAGATAAGGATTACATGTGTATTTACCCTTCAGGGGGAATGATGTATTGACGCATTAACACTCCAATATAAATTGGCTTGTGTTTGAGACAGTGGCCCCAAACCCTCCTCTTGCCTTTGGAATGCTGGGATTACAGACCTGTACCATCATGCTGGCTTTAAAGGCTTTAAACTGACTTGGTGGTGTCGGGTGTTCAGAGGGACAATCAAAGAAATAGCATTACTCCAGAATGTAATTCAGGCTCTGAGGCAGCTAGGAGGAACAGTTTCTATGAACTGAACCTCAAACGGTCATGCAGAAGTGTATTCATTGATTGTTATGCCAAAGTTGTTTTTGGGGGTAAAACAAGTTCCTCATACCAAAGCCCCTGATCTAATCTATGTTTATTGTGCACTGTTTGCAGTACCCAATAATGCAAGATGTTCCAGTTATGCCAGGATTGTCTGGTGACCAAAGTTAGGCAAAGAGTGTAATGCTTCTTTAGAAAAACAGCTCTATAAATCACAGAAAACAGTCACTGTTTTCTACAATGATTTCTCTAAGGTCTAAGTACCTCCAACAAACAACTAATACATTCTAATGTTGGCCCTAGATACAATGATGCTAGTAATTTTTCTTCTACATGTTAGTTTATGCCTTTAATTCCAGCACTTGGGAGGCAGAGGCAGGAGGATCTCTGTGAGTTCCAGGATAGTCTAATATATATAGAAGTTCTGGACCAACCAGAGCTACAAAGTGAGACCCTTTCTCAAAAAAAAAAAAAAAAAAAAAAAAAAAAAAAAAAACAACAGCAACAACAACAAAAAAAAAACTTCAATATATAGGCCTTTACTTGATCTTTTGTTTTGTATTAATTGCACTGATGAAAAGTTTTATTGTTCAATATTCTCGGTATTGATTACATAGCAAAACCACAAATGACATATTGACTTCTTTCAAATTCCAAAATGTCATGTAATTTGATTGAAAAGAGGTGCTAACAACAATAGCCATTGTTTGTTGAGTGTGTGCCATGTGCTAGGCCAAATAGTGTATTTTATTTAGTCCTCTCAACATTTAGATATTTAAAAAGATTCTTTAATGGGCCAGGCTGTGGTGGCACACACCCACCTTTTATCCCAGCACTTGGGAGGCAGAGGTAGGTGGATCTCTCTGAGGTCAGCTACAGAGTGAGTTCCAGGACAGCCAGGACTACACAGAAAAACCCTGTCAAACAAACAAAAAACAAAAAAACAAACAAAAAAATCTTATTCTGAATTCTTTTTATTCTCAAAAGGAAGATAAATGAATGCACTTGACCAATTCAGTTTGAAATTTCTTATTTTTATTTATTTACCAAGAAAGTCTTGAGCATTTGATTGCTCCCTCCCCCATGAAGTTAATTAATTCTTCCCAGTGGCATCTATGCTTCCTCCTTGTTTTCATGTTTTTCAATAGTGTTGTACCCTTGTGTTTTAAGGATTTATGAAATACAGATAAGACATTAAGAACATTAGACAATGTTATACAGAATGGCTTTCCATTGTACAGAATAGATGCTAAAATAGTTAATTTAGCGGCAGACAAATACATTCTCTCCACCCGCCCCCTCCCCCTTTCTTTTCTAGAAAGAGATTGAGATAGGGTCTTCCTCTGTAGCCCAGACTGACTGGAACTCACTATGTGATCTAGGTTAGCCTGAATCTATCAGCAAATCTTCCACATCAGCCTACAAATATTTGAACCACAGGTTCAAGCTACATACCCAACAGTAGCAGAAGAATGTTGGAAAAAGGAGAATGAGCATTGATGGATGGGTAAGGACATCCAAAACCTAGAATGGCCTTCCTTGTTTACTGGGTTGTTTTGAATTAGAAAAAAAAAAAAAAAAAGGTATGACCATAGTTCCTGGAGACTTGTGAGGGCACCTGCCTGCATGTGGGGGAAATAGACCAACGTTGAGGCAGGAGCTAATTGTTAGTGGAGTCTGAACATTCAGGTCCTTTTAGTGGAGGACTTCGATTGCTGTATCCATTAAGAACATGACCAGAGACTTAATAAGTGTGAAAATTGGTCAGATTTGTTGTTGTTGTTGCTTGTAGGGGAAAACTGTCACAAATAGAACCACACAAGTATAACAGAATAGTTTTACTTAATGCAAAATTAACCAAATTACAGAGAAAGTACTGACAGGAATTGATTCACCTGAATGTTTCAATGATAAAATTCATATTTTCCAAACTGAACTATTCTGAAGAACTAACTTGATTTTTCTCATGGTATCTTTCAACTTGGATATCAGTATTTCCTAAATATGTACTTTCAGATGAACGTAAAACATTGCATGTAGCTTTAGCATCTAGCTTCATTCTGGAATTGTTTTTTTCTTACGGTCAGGGATGTGGTATTTTGACAGTGGAGATACATTTTTTATATTCAGTTACTTTAGGAAAGCTTTCACCAGGCATTTGTAGGAAACCTAACTTGTGTTGCTGGAAATTTTGGGGGATCCTGGTGGAGCTGCTACATGTTACCAGGGAATTAGTATACTCCCTTCTTGGCGTTTTTAGTACTGTTATTAAAAGAATTTAAGAATGAACTCAAAAGGAAGCTTGAGGACAATTTTATTAGAGTTGAAAAGAAAAACCCCAAGGAGGACCAACTGTAAATCTAGGCAGCTGCCCAGAGGAGGCAGGTAGAGAAGAGGAAGAGAAAAATTCATGCTATTTGAGTGAGTCATGGAGGTCAGCCACACAGCCTCAGGACAAAAAGGGAGCAGGGCTCCAGAGAAAGAGCAAGAAGCCCAGAATAACAGAAAAGGCATTCTTACACTCTGGCCAACATCCAAAGGGAAAAGAAGGGCAGAATCAGGAAGAATTATGCCTTTCTGAGTGAGGACTTAGGAGGGCAGACCTAACAGAGCTTCGTGGCTTTCCAGGGTAATTATTTCTCCTGTCTCTTTAACATGGCTTAAGTAGTGTCAAGCCTTCTTGAGGCTGGTCCCTTAGCCAGGTGATTGACCTGCCCAACTGGAATGTTAAGTTTCCGACCAGGCCAGAGATTCCATTCTCCTGACCAGAGGGAAATAGCTTTCCCTTAATAGGCTTGAGTTTGAGTTTGTATTGCATGGCAGCTGATACAGTTATTTAGAGTCCTGGTGGCAGCCACCACCACTCTGGTTTGGATTCTGTTTGTTATTTAATGAACACCTAGTAAAGGTTGATCTTTGAGGACAAAGGAAGATGAACAAATCTTGAACTTTGACTCTGAAGGAAGCATAGTTAAAGCTGTTTATGGACTTCAGTTTTTAAATAACTTCATCATGACTTTACACTTAATATTAAGCTCACAGGTTTTTTCAAGCTTCCTGGTTCAGTAAGCTCTAGAGTTATGAACCACCCAGTTGTAATGATCCAGTTCACATGTGTACTTAATGAGTATGCTTTCCCAGTAAGGTAGCCAGTGACCTTATTTTCCAAATTTTTCAAATAGATGATCAGATGTTTGTTAGGAGAAAGTTGAATTCTCATGAGCTACTGAAAGTCTGTAAAGTGTGTTTCTTTGGGTCCTTAATTTGTCTTGGAATTTTTTTCCCCACTGAGATAGGGTCTTACTATGTAGCCCAGTCTGGCCTTGAACACCCAGAGATCAGCCTGCCTCTGCCTCATGAGAGTGCTGGGATTGAAGATGTTCACCATCACATCTGGCTGTTTGGATTCATGATCTGAGGAGTTAACAGAATTTTTTTTTTCAGTAAATTTCCTTCAACCAGAAATGTAAATTAAATTCAATTTCATTTTCTGAGTCATCTTTTCCCCCCAACTATTTCATCAGTTGGAATTGGCATAGGACATGGATTTTTAAAAAGCCACAATATTGTAATTTTCCTCAGTCAAACCTACAGCTGATATGAAAAATTCATGGCCCAATCTCTTGTATTCAGTGATGGACTAGCAACTGCTCAGCATAATAGACTTCTTGTTTTCTGTGTATGTGGTGTGTGTGTGTGTGTGTGTGTGTGTGTGTGTGTGTGTGTGTGTGTGTGTGTGTGTGTGTGTGTGTGAGAGAGAGAGAGAGAGAGAGAGAGAGAGACATGTATATGACTGTGTGGTGTATGCATGCATGTGTGCCTGCTCACAAGTATGTGGATCTATGGCATGCATGTGGAGGCCTGAAATTGACATTGGGTCTCTTCCTTGGTTGCTCTCCACTTTATTTAATGAGGCACGATCTCTCTCTGAGCCCAGAGCTCACCAATTAGGCCAACCTAGCCTGCTAGCTTGTCTGCGGAATTCCCTGTCTCTGCCTTCCTAGTTCTGGGATTGTAGGTGGCTTCCATATCTGTGAAGCTTTAAAGTGTGAGCTGGGAATCCAAATTCTGTTGCTCACACTTAAGTGCTCTACCCATTGAGCCATCTCTGGTCCTGTTGGGATTCTTTCATACTGTGTCCTAATGTGCCAGTGTAGGTAGCCTATCCGTGGCAAATTGTATTCAGCTTAAACATATTCAAACTGTGGGCCCAGTGCTCTAGTTTCATTTCTGTTGCTGTGACAAAATATCTTGACAGAAAGCAACTTAGTGGAAAGGAGGAATATTCAGCTTGTAATTCCAGGCACACACTCCATTATTGGAGAGAAGTCAAGGCAGGAACTACAAACTATCACATATCCACAGTAAAGAGCAGAGAGAAAAAAAATGCATGCATCTTTACTTCCTTGCTTATGCTCAGCTAGCTTTCTTCACTTTTCTACAGTCGCCGCCGCACCCCCCCACTCCCACTCCCCACCCCCCCACCCCGCCACCCCTCACCATGCTACCCCCCACTTTGCCACCCCCCACCTCGCCACCCCGCCTAGGGAATGGTGCTACCCACAGTGGGCTGGGTTTTCCCACATCAATTAAAACAATCTCTCACAGACATGCCCACAGACCAAACCAATGTAGATAATCCCTCATTGAGACTCTCTTCCCCGGTGATTATCAATTGTGTCCAGTTGACAACTAAGCTAATATCATACCTATGCTTTTTTTTTCTTTTGGAGGTGCAGAGATTGGAGCTAGTGCCTTGGTAATGTTAAGTTTAGTTGTGCATTGAGCTATTCCATGAGGCCCAACCTGTTAGTTTCTTACTAAGTAGGTCAGATATGTTTGACTGTACTCTGCTGTAAAGTAATTGTTTATGGTTTTTCTGCATTTGCCATGTACTTTCTGAATTTTAGTCCCCTTCCCTAGATATTGCCTGAAACATGGAATTGTCCCCTTTTCTTGTTTTTTTGAGACAGTTTCTCTGTGTAGTTTTGGTTCCTGTCCTGGATCTCACTGTAGACCAAGCTGGCCTCCAACTCATTGAGATCTGCCTGGCTCTGCCTCCCGAGTGCTGGGATTAAAGGTGTGCGCCACCACTGCCCAGCTGGCCAGCTGCTTTTTACCTAATCCATACTGAGGTGATCTCTTCCCATAGTTTCCAAGATGCCTCCAATTTTATCCACTTTGAGGAAGATAATATCGCAATTAAATTTTTTTGAAGATTTATTTATAGTTATGTGTATGAATGTTTCTATGTGGGGGTGTGTGCAAATGAGTGCAGTTGCCTGCAGTGACCAGAAGAGGCCATTGGATCCTCCTTAAGCTGGAGTTGCAGGTGTTTGTGAGTAGCCTGATGTTAGCAGCCATTCTGGGAATCAAACTCGGTGCTCTGCAAGAGTAGTAAGCACTTTTAACTGTTGTGTGAGATTTTGATTGTGTTCTGACAAATAAAGCTTGCTTGAAGTCAGAGGGTGGAGCTAGCCACTAGCTAACCATAGAGGTTTGGAGTACTGTAGAGAAAAGAGACAGGAAGTGGTAAGGGGGGGCTTAGAGAGGATCTCAGCCCTTTTGGTTGGAGGAACCTGAGAGGTAGGAAGCTACTGTGGTTGCTCCCCTGCTTCTCTGATTTTCCAGGTTTTTACCCTGATATCTGACTCCTGATTTTTTTACTGATAGGATTCATTAGATTAATGCTTCATTTAACTGCTGGGCCATCTTTCCAGTTCTGATAATAAAAATTTAATTGTTAATTTATATTCTTTTTAAAGTCTTTGTTATGCATTTTTAAAAGAGTATATATACTATAAATACTGTAAATAGTAAGGTAGTATTTTTTTTTTAAAGATTTTATATTTTTATTATGTATACAGTGTTCTGCCTGCACACCAGAAGAGGGCACCAGATCTCATTACAGATGGTTGTGAGCCACCATGTGGTTGCTGGGAATTGAACTCAGGACCTCTGGAAGACCAGCCAGTACTCTTAACCTCTGAGCCATCTCTCCAGCCCCGTAAGGTAGTATTTTTATTTTTTTAAATTTTTTTGTGTGTGTGTGGTGTACCTGCATGCATGTAGGTGCACATGTATGCAAGTGCTACACATGTGTAGAGGTCAGAGGTTGACATCAGGTGTCTCTTGATTGCTTTCTACTTTGTTTACTGAGGCCAGGTGTAGATGTAACCAACCGTCTTATAAATAAGAAACACAGAACCAATGCAAAGAAGAAAGCCAAGAGGTCAGAGCTAAGAGCTAAAACCTTACCCTTCCTCCTGCAGTGGTCCTACCTCTCCGAAGGAGCCACTACTTCCTGTGTTAAAGTCTTTATATAGTCTCTGTTCTGCCTTCTCATTGGTTGTAAACCCAACCACAGGACTGCCTCATCACGGCCTGTTTGTATAGACCTCCAGGTGTTCTATGGTTGGTATTGAGATTAAAGGCATGTGTATCCAATGCTGGCTGTATCCCTGAACACACAGAGACTTACCTAGCTCTGTCTACCAAGTGCTGTGATCACAAGCGTACACCACCACTGCCCTGCTTTCCTATGGCTTGCTAATAGCTCTGACCCCCAGGCAACTTTATTTATTAACATACAATTAACATTTTGGTACAAAAGAAAAATATCACCATAGCCAGGTCTCTCACCATACCTGGAGCTGGCTGATTTGGCTGGTCCTCAGGCTTTGTCTCCCATGTCCTGGGATTGCAAGTGAACTTCCACAGCTGCCCTGCATTGGTGTTGCTGCTACGGATCAGATCGCAGACTTCACCTTTTACAGCATCACTTTATCCACTGAGCTCTCTCCCCAGCCTCATAGTATATTTTTATAATATTAAAAAGTAGACAACATTAAATCTATGTCCAACATTTTTTATTTATTAACAGTATGGCTTGAAACTCAGGGCTTCCTGTATCAAGGCAAGCACTCTACCCCAGCCCGACATATTTTAATGATGGAAATATATGCTCAGAAAGTTTGAACACCATTGAAGTATATTTATTTATTTTTGTATGTATTTGCACACATGTATGCATCTATATATGTATGTATGTACTTTGAGACAGGGTTGTAGCTCAGTCTAGCCTGGAACTCACTGTGTACACTAGGTCACCTTCAAACCCATGGCTATCCTCTTGTCTCAGTCCTCCAAGTGCTTCAATTAAAGGCATGCACCACTGTAAGATGAATTGCTAAACGGTCTTATTAATAAAACAAACAAACAAACCTGGAGCCAGATATTGTGGTAAAA
This sequence comes from Peromyscus melanophrys, assembly GCA_902168415.1. Lineage (NCBI taxonomy): Eukaryota > Metazoa > Chordata > Mammalia > Rodentia > Cricetidae > Peromyscus > Peromyscus melanophrys. The sequence continues at coordinate 9,293 of CABHPR010116737.1, forward strand.
ACTGAGAGGTCAGAAAAGCAGAAAGAAGCCAGCCACGTTCTTACCACTAGGAAATCCACAGATAAAGAGAGAGAGCTACTTCCTGTATACTCACTTATATCCTTTCTGTGCCTGCCATCTGTATAAATCAATCTCAAATTTGTAGTAATATACATAATTTATATACAATGTACAAAAATCCATTCCATTGTAAAATATTTAAGACTAGTAGTTGCCTTCTAAAAGTAGATTCAATAATCTACCTTTTTATCTTATATCTATATTCTTTCTTTATTCTTTTCAGAGTAGATTCAATAATCTAGATTTTATCTAAATCCTCTTTTTACTTTTTCTTCTTTTTTTTTCAAACAAGAACCTTAAATCTAATCTCTTTTGTTTAGCCTTTTTCCTGACCATTAACAATAACAACTTGTAGCCAACCATCCTAAACAATGACAATTATCCAAAAGCCATTGAAAGACCAAAAACCACCCACCCCACCTCTTGGGAATGTGGATATCGTGTTCTTAAAATTACTTCCTGCTGTCTGGGGGCAAAGCCATCTTTAGGGGATCCTGAAAAGAAAAAAAATTGGGTTAATTGCCAAGTTCCAGGAGAGGTAACTATATCATTTGTTGTCTAGTCTCTGCATAATGTAAAAGTGCAGGGCTTATCTCAACTTCTTACTCGAGTAGCCTGTGAGGCAGGATCATCTCAGCTAGCCATCTCAAAATTGTCCTGAGCAGTTTGTTTTCCAAAGCCAATCTTTGGGTGCTGTTTGTCAGCTTAGTGGTATTATCATTGTCCTGATGAAATTGTCGTTGTGGGGCTCTGTCATCTTTTTAGAGACTTCAAATTTGATATGGCTTTAATTTTCCTCTCTGTTCTTCTGGCCCTATACATTTGAACCATGTTGCACTCTGTTTCACTTGAGATAATGTTCCAATCCCTAACAACTGAACATTTCCCTCCTTAAGAGGCCAATTTGGATGCCAAGATTCTGGTGCAATTATTGTGACATCCGCACCTGTGTCTACAAGACCCTCAATGAGAATGTCATTTGTATTTTTAATTTTGGTCTTTGTTCATTTATAGAAGTTTGCCAAAAAATTCGCTTTATGGTTTCTCCTGAATTTTCTGTTTTCTCTGTTATAGCTGTTCTATCACTCCAAGCAGTGTGGTTTATTACAATAGCATTTGGTTATTTAATTGCTCTGAGAAGAAGTTTCTTCTATGATGGCAGGAAAGGACTGACCTTGATTTGCCATAGGGGCCTTCGAGAGGCCCCTCAGGGAGTTTCCCGATGGAAAAGGCAAAGGATTACTTTGTCCCTTGTTGATCTACATTCGTTAGTCCAATGTTTACCTTTACCACACCGTCTGCATAATCCAGAAGGGAGGGGTGTTCTGTTGCTATTGTTGCTTGAAGAAACATTGTTTGTAGGAATGCCCTGTTTACACTCCCTTTTTAAGTGGCCTTGTTTACCACAATTAAAGCATCTGAAATTAATATTTTTCTTCAAACCTCTTGAAATCACCTCTCCTATCCATGTATCATCATGGTGATGAGATTCAGTGTTAATTGTATCCCTGATCCAATCTTCCAAGGGTGCTGATCTTGCCTTTAACAGCCTAGTTACCCTTTTGCATGCTGTATTAGCATTCTCAAAAGCCAAAGATTCAAATATTATCTGTCTAGCTTCTGAATTTAGTATCGTTCTATTTACTGCTGAAGATACCCTTCATAAGAAATCTGTGAAGGTTTCTTTGGGGCCCTGTATAACTTTCGTAAATGACTCAATTTTCTTCCCTGCTTCTTCAGGTCTGTCCCATGCATTCGTTTATTTAAACATTGTCTTTTTATATCAGTATAATCGCTTTCTCCAAGAAGTTGATCCTGGGAAATGTCCACATCTCTAGCTCTGCATCGTTGTTCTATAGTTTTAGCCTCCTCTTTCCACCAGGTTCTCCACTGTAATTGTGGCCTAGCCTCTAAGACTGCTGTAACCAAATCTCTCCAGTCCTGAGGCATAATTCTATTACTGTTTGACCATGAGTTTAACATCTGCTTTACAAATGGAGAATGTGTACCAAATGATACTATAGCTTCTTTAAATCTCCTCAAATCTAACATTTCCACCGGAGTCCAGTTAGCGTGTACACACCCTTGAGCATTTGGCAGTTTCTGTAAGGTTACTGGGTAGATTAATGTTTGTTGTCTGGAAACCTTAGGCTGTTTCTCTGTAATCGTATAATTCAGTGCTGAGATAGGTTCACCTTTACATTCTTCTGTCTGGGTCTGAATTTCTCCATAATTCATTTTAACAGGTTTTTCTAAAGCTTTTATCTTGGCAATCAAATTGACCAACCTTTTAATGCTAAAGTAAAAATGATCAGACAAACAATATTCATAATTGACGTTATGTACAACATTAATTATCCTCTCATTTAATTGTTCCATTTTCAGACTGCCCAATGTGTTACCAAACAGAGACCAAATTCCCTCCATTGTAAAAATGTTTCCCAGTTTTCAATGTGGAGAAAAAATATTCTCTTTAAACTAATTTCTCCCTTTAAGATATCTTTATTGACTTGCCAATCTGTTGACTGAGTAGAAGTCCAAGGGAGTTTCAAAGCAGCTACCTAGGGTGGTAGCAGTCCAAGATGAGAATCCAGACAGAGCCTACCACTCACCAGGAGAGAAAAAGCCAAAGAGACTCTGGCCCACGTTGGGTGGAGATTCTGACCATGTGCAGCTTGGGCCTGACCCAAGGGCCTGTAAGGCCACAAGTGGCTTTTTAGTGAATTCTTGCCACAAACGTTGGACTGCCAGATATAAGACAGATTGCTGAAAGGTCTTATTAATAAAAAACCCAGAGCCAGATACTGGTGTTAAAACCTGAGAGATCAGAGGAATAAGAAAAGCCACACCAACCTCACCTTACAGACGCCTCAGTCTCCAAAGAGAGCTACTTCCTGTATACCCACACATTTATGCCTTTCTGTTTTGCCATCTCATTTCTTCTCTCTGCCCAGCTACATCACTTCCTCTTCCTGCCCAGCTCTGTCACTTCCTGTCTGTACAGACCTCCAGACCTTTATGGTTAGTGCTGGGATTAAAAGTATGTACCACCACACTTGGCTCTGTTCCCAGTGTGGCCTTGAATTCACAGAGATCCAGACCGATCTCTGCTTCCGGAGTGATATGATTAAAGGCACATGCTACCATTGCCTGACCTCTATGGTTACTATAGTGGCTGGCCTCTTCCTCTGATCCTCAGATAAACTTTATTTGGGTACACAGATAAAATATCACCACAGCTAAGTCTGCAATGGCTGCTCAGTCCCAGATGCTGCTTTGTGCGTCCCAGGTCCCACTTGGGAAAACCTACTCCACTCTTAAGTTACTATTGTACCTAAGCCTTCACAATATCCCTATACCTAAAGCCTATTCTACTCAATAGACCTAAGCCTACATTTCTCAAATTAAACTTCACAATACTTTTATGACTTACTTTAATAGAGAGAGACACACACACGCACATAAACAGAGACAGATAATTTGGCTGTAGCCTAACTTTAACTACTCTTCTCACTAGATAGCCCCTGTAGGCTCTCACTTCAGTGTGACTAGATATGTTGTGTTCTAACAAGGGCACACCCTAAACCTGTATGTGGTTAATTTGTGGGTTCTGTACTGGCAGCACCAGGCTCACATGAATGCTTGTCAGCAATGCAAGTCTCAGGACCCATCAGACCTACTGCAAAAAGCACTAAGCAAGGTCCAGTAGCTTGGGGTTTGACAGGTGCTACAGGTGATTCTGATGGGAGAGCAGAGTTTGAGACTCACTGACCCTGTCTTATATGTCAGTAGCAGTGTCTGAGACTTGAGCTTATCCTATGCAAAGGAACAAAAATGGTCATTTTATTTTCACTTTTCTACCCACCCCTCTTTTCTTTTACAGTGAAAGGTTTTTTTTTTCTTTTTCTTTTCTCCCTTCCTCCCTCCTCCCCTTTCTTCCTTTTTTTTTTGTTTTTTGTTTTTTTGTTTTTTGTTTTTTTGTTTTTTTGTTACTCTTTTCTGTTTTTCAACGCAGGCTTTCTCTGTGTAACAGTCCTAATGTTACATAGAGAACTTTCTGGAACTTCGTAGATTAGGCTGGCCTTGAACTCACGGAGATCCATATGCCTCTACATCCTGAGTGCTGGGATTAAAAGTGTGTACCATCATTGCCTGACTTGTGCAAGGGTTTCTGAAGTGTGTATTATAGCATTCCCATACATCCTAGGTGGTTAGTCTGCTTTCTCTTAGGACATAGTACACACCACTGCTACTGTGTGCCTTGCAGTGTGATGACCCCATTATGGTGTTGCTGTCTTGCTATGTATCTTGTTCTTGTTAGAACTTCTTAGCCATTATCTTTTTGTTACTTTTACTATATTTATTTACTTACCTTTACTTATTTGTTGAGGTTGGGTCTATTTTATAGCCTAGACTGACATCAAACTCAAGATCCTTCTGCCTCAGTCTCTGGTGTCCTGAGGTTATAGGCATACATGTTGCTATGCTCAACTTGTTTTTGTCACTTTTTGCGACGAGGTCTGTCGCATTGTGTAGCCCAGCCTGCTCTCAGACTTGAATTGCCCTGCCTCTGTCGCCTGATTGCTGGGATCACACCTGTGTGCTTCCACACCTGTCACTTTCACCACTGATTTAAAACTGTAAAATTAGTACTGTTTTTTTGTTTATTTTATTGTAGTAGTGGAGAATCAGACTTAGAGTCTCACACATGCTAGATAAACATTCTACCACTGACTACATTCTTAATCCATGTATTTTGAATAAAAATTCAAACAGTCCTGAAATCTGTAACGTAAAAGAGGCTAATTTTTGTGTTACTATTTTTCTGTGGTGTTGGGGATTGAATTCAGGGCTCATGCATGCTGAACATATGTTCTACCACTGAGTTATAACCTCATTCCCCAAAGGCTAACTTTTAAATTCCTCTTTTCTATTTTCTGGAAGCAATCACTATTACTTCCTAAATGTTTTCCTAGAAAAATTTCTCAATGCACACCTTTCTTCTTATAGACATATGGAAATAATGCAAATATTCCCCCAATGCTGCTATTCCCATCACTTGGGCATGTTGTACAACTTTCCTGTTTTAGACAAAGGGTGGGTTTTCCGGCATGCGCAGGTGTCATGTGAATTTGAGATCTAACTCAGTTCCAACTGTGTAGCGGAAGTTAGACACAGATAGCTGTCCATTCTGGAGGATCCCCAGACAGCAGGTAAAACTCCCAAGAATGTCACTGCCTGCACTTGACAGCACACTGCCAGCATGCTTCAAGTCCTCTGTTTGATGAAATCATAGGAAATCACCTCTGAGTACATTTTACAGCATCTTACTGAAATTCTTTTGTTTGTCCGTCCACTGAAGTAAAATTCAGGCTCAGAACACGTTTATTTTGAATAGTAAGTGGTTTGTTGGCAAGCAGATGATTTTGATGCCAGTAATATGTTCTTTTGAACAGGAGAGAATAATGAAGTTCAAAGAATAAATACTTGCCGCCTGTTAGGAGCGTCATGTAGAATCACACATCTCTCAAACTTAGAGAAGATTTATCCTCTTACTAGTTCATTGTGGTCAGAATCACACAGCCTGCCCTGTAGAATTAGATAGTTTAATCACATGGTAACCAAACATGACCTGTAGGCACATAATGATGGCTTTTAAGGAAGTACGATGGGGCTGGGCATGTGGGTTGACTGCACAGTGTTCTCCTAGTGTGTGTAAGGCTCTGATCCACAACTCTCAGGGCAGGGAGGATTAGCCTGGTGGCGATGATTGTGTCTAATCCAGTAATTGCTTTTTAAATATTTGCTTTCAATGCTTGGAGACACTTCTTTTTTAAAGTGGCATACTTAAAAAACCAAAAAACCACACACACAAAAACTGGGGCTAAAGAGATGTCTCAGACGTTAAGAGCACTGGCTGCTTTTCCAGAGGACCTGGATTCAATTCCCAGCACCCACATGGCAGCTCACAACTGTCTGTAACTCCAGTTCTAGGGGATCTGATACCCTCATAGAGATAGACATGCAGACAAAACACCAATGCACATAAAAAAATAAAAATAAATCATTAAAAAACCTGGAAAATTTTGAGAACCATATACAGAAATACTTTTCTAAAAGAAGCCTTTCTTTTTTAAATTTGTTTTTACATAGTTATTTTATTTTTATGTATTTCTTTCAGATTAGGTCTTGTTGGCCTGGAACTCAAGGAAACCTTTTCTGTCTTGGAAGCCTTTATTTCCATAAGCCTTTCTTTACTTATGCAAACCCAAAATGTCTCTGTTTCCTGTTTCCCAGCCAGCCATGCCCCAGGAATCCATGGATTTTCAGACTGTGTACCTGACATTTTAAAATAAAGGTGTTTGCGAAGAGGCCTACAGTTTGGGAAGGAGAGAGCCACATAACTGTGACATTTTTTCCTGCGCTCTTAAGCATACTCAGAGTTACTCTATCTTTTCAGTGACTGGTAATAATTGACTTTTGCAGGAGTTTTTCTGTGTAAAAAGAATGTAAAAACTACTCATGTATGTACATCATTGTGCCCTTTGAGAGAGAGAGAGACCCAGAAATTGAAATTCTGGGAAAAGAGAATGTAAATTAAATATACACCTCTACATTTATAGGCATTAAATTGTCCTAAAAGATTGTGCAGTCTGTCTTCCCGCTTGCTTTTCAGAGATGTCTGGGCATAGGCTCTTGCTGTTCTTTTAATGAACTAGTCCTTGACAAGTTGCCATTCAGCTATAACAATGGCATCTTACAGTTTTGAGCTTGCATTCTTTGCTTTATCAATATGGATTGACTAATGGCCTTCAGATTGGTTTTGGGCTCTGTGCTCATCTAGAAAAGGATGGTACTGTCCTGGCTATCCTGTTCTTAGAGCTTCCTGTTCAGTCGGTGTGAGGGTTGTGCAGCTGGGTTGTGCAGCTGGTGATACTGAGTACATGAGGCGTGTTTCTGAGATGCTCTGTTCACAGGTCTTTGGGGAATCTTCCCACTGAGGAGTGTTTGCATAGACTACTTGGACCTTTACCAATGCTGACGACAGGCTTACTGGTTTTGTTGTTGACATGTCATCTCTTGTAGCCCAATCTGGCCTTGAACTCCTGATCCTCCTTCCAAATGTTGGGATAACAGTTATGCACCACTTGTAATCTGTTTTATGTGGTGCTGGGATGGAACCTGGGGCTTCCTGCATACTAGTCAAGGACTCTACCACCTGAACCACATCCCTACCCCCAACGCCACCCTCCAGCACACTATTTTCAGGATTCATCCTTATTGTATGTGTCAGCAACTTTTCCTCTGAAAATTTGTTTATCCACTTGCCTATGACTGGGCATCTCGGTATTCCTAGTTGGGGCCTTTTACAAATCATACTATATAGATTCACATACAGGTCATATTTTCATTTCTTTTGGGTAAATATTTATGAGAAGAAGGTGTAGATTATATAATTAGTGCATTGTTAACTTTATAAGAAACTACTTATGATTTAAATTACAAAATATTCATAAAAATAAATTACTAAATAATTTTCCAAAGTGATGTGCTATTTTATTTCCCGACTAACCATACATGATAGTTCTAGCTGCTTTGTAGTCTCGCCAACACTTACTCTGGTCTTTTTAAAATTTCCGCATCTGAGTGGACTTGCGTTGATGATGCTTTTATGTGGTTTTAATTTGAATTTCACTAATACAGTCTTGACAAAGAGTGTTCTTGAAGTTTGCTTTAGTTTCCCCTGTAGGACTGCAGACAAACTTCTAAAATTAATGTTAATTTTTTTCTTTAGGCTTTTTGAAAGTGATTGAAAAGGATAATCTAAAATGCCTGAAAATCCTGCTACAGGTATAGAAGCTATGTATTTTCATTGTTAAATTACTTGATTCAAAAGTAGATTGTGAGATGGTGTCTAACTTGAGCTCTGATCACCTTTCTCCAACCAAGAGAAAATGCAGGTCCTGCAGGTCCTTGATCGCCTGAGAATGAAATTGCAGGAGAAGGGTGACACGACGCAGAATGAGAAACTGTCTGCGTTTTATGAGACGCTGAAGAGTCCTCTCTTCAACCAGATCCTTACTCTCCAGCAATCCATCAAGCAGCTGAAGGGACAAGTACGTTATTCTTCGGCCTTACCTCGATGGCTTCAGATCAGCGGAGGGGTGGGAGGGTTGTCACTCTTAGTTTAGCAAAGGCCAGTGGGGCCTGCAAGTTGTGGGCAGCACCGGTGGACGCTACAAATACTGACGAAGTTTATGTTGGGTTTAAAGATCAAATGCTTTAGGATCTCAACATTTTCTTCAAAATTACACAATAGCTTCTACCTTTATTTCTTTGTTACATGGTGTTGAGATTGAGCCCAGGGCCTTCTGTATGCTGGAACTCTACCACTGCACTCCATTCTTGACATTTATTATCTGTTTATTTACATTTTCATTACATTTTATGTTGTGGGAGTGTGTGTATGTATATGAGCATGTGTGGCGCTCAGAGGACAACTTGTGGAAGATGGCTCCCTCCTTATGCAATGAGGGTCCCAAGATCCAACTCGGGTCATCATCAGGCCTGGCATCAAGTGGCTTTATCCTCTGAGCATCTTGCCTACTCTCTCTTTTTAATAAACTCGTATGTTGATTGGTTGATTTTCCTGGGTATAGGATGAACGTACATGCTTGTGTGGGAGGGTGCATGTAGAGGCCTGAGAACAGTCTGAGGTACTGTTGCTGACCTTCCACGTGTGCCTGGGTTTCAGGAATCTGAACTCAGCTCATCAGGATTGCATAGCAAGCGCTTGTACTCAGAGTCCTCTCCTGGCCCTTGCCATTTGTTTAATAGTAGATTGTCTGTCTTTATTCTTTGTCGACTTCACACAAATAAGCAGTATATTGTGAACACATTTTCCCCAGCTTCTACCCCTTTTCCCCAGGTGCCTCCAGTATATCCCTTTCCCCGCTTCATCCACCTCTTTTTTTAACTCACTGAATCCAATTAGTGATGTCTGTTGGAATGTTGACTGATCTTCTTAGCTTGATCTTGTTTGAATCTGACATTTGTTCTTTTTTAAAACATTAATTTTATTATTCATTGTTTATTTATTTGAGACAGGGTCTTTATTGTATATCCCTGACTGACCTGGAACTCACAGAGATCCACTTGCTCATACCTGCAAAGTGCTGGGATTAAAAGACTTGTGCCACTGTGCCAGGCCTTTATTATTTTTTGAGAACTTCTTATATAAGTACTCAATTTATAACATTTCTACCTTATACTCTCACCCTTCCAACCTCTCCCGTGTCCTCCTCCTGCTCTCACTAAACTTCATGACCTCTTCTCCTTAATTATTATTATTGTTCGCCTTTAATTATTCATACACACACACACACACACACACACACACACACACACACACATACACATTCTGTGTGTGGATACAGTCTGCTGGGCCCATTTAGTGTTGAGGGAAGACTATTTGGGATTTTTAATCTGTCAGGGGGCTGTCCCTGAAGAAGACTGGCTCGCTCTCTCTTTTAGCAGCCATTAATTGGCTCTAACTCATCTAGGGTGGGGCCTTCTGAGATTCTCCCTATCCATGTAGGGACGTCAGGTGACCATATTGTAAGGTAAGGATTCCATGGGTGCAGCTCTTTGTTATACATAGAAGACACCATCTTCACATTTATTATTATTTTTTTAATGTATATGGATGTTTTGCTTAATTATTATAGATCTGTGCACCTTGTGTTTGGTACCTGTAGAGGCTAGAAGAGAGAGTTGGATGCCCTAGACTAGAGTTAGAGATGGTTGTGAGCTACCATGTGTGTGCTAGGAATTGAACCCAGATCTTTCGGAAGAGTAGCAAGTGCTGTTAACCACTGAGCCACCTCTCCATCCCTCTTGACATTTGTTATTAATGTTGCATTATTCTAAACACACACACATACACACACACACACACGCACACACACACACCCCTACACACCTACCTCTTTTCCTCTCTCCCCTCTCCCTGTCTGCCTCTTTCCCTCCTTTCCTGCCTTCCTCCCTAAGAAAGTTTTACTCTGAAGTCCTGGTTGGCCTATAACTTGCTAAATATAAAGCAGGTTGACCTTGTACTCACAGAGATCCTCCTGCCTCTGCATCTGAATACTGGGTTTAAAGTCATGTGCCACCATGCTGCCCCTTTACTTCTTTAATATGTATATAAATTACACATATAATGCAATAGATAGAGATTGTTTCTTTTCTATAGACTTCTGCTGATGATTTTCTTTTCTTTTTCTCCAATAGCTTAGCCATATCCCCTCGGATTGTTCAGCCAACTTTGAATTTTCTCGAAAGGGTTTGTTAGTGTTCACGGATGGTTCCATTACAAATGGGAGCGCCCACAGACCTTGTAGTAATTTAACTGCATCTGGAGTATTCCCTTGGACCCCAAAGTCAGGAAATGAAGACTTTCACTCAGTCATTCAGCAGATGGCTCAGGTAAGGTTATGTCATGTCACTGAGTGTTTAGCTCATTAGTTTTTCTTCTGTTTCACTTTAAAAAGGAGACTTATTCTTTTTGTTTTAAAATGTGTTACTATGTATTTTGTTTGCTTATGTTTTTATATTGGTAGGAGGAATTGGCACTATTCCTAACCAGTGTGCTGGAACTTGTCATTAAACTACAGGAGAGTAGGGTATGCTGGCAAAAGCCTGTAGCCCAGCATTCCGCAGACTGAGGCAGGGGATCTCCAATTTGAGGCCAGCTTGAGCTACATAGTGATGCCCTGTCTGAAAAGAAAAGAAAAGAAAAGCAAGCCAGGCGCACGCCTTTAATCCCAGCACTTGGGAGGCAGAGGCAGGTGGATCTCTGTGAGTTCAAGGCCAGCCTGAGCTACAGAGTGAGTTCCAGGAAAGGCTCCAAAGCTACACAGAGAAACCCTGTCTCAATGCCCACCCCCCAAAAAAAAGCAAGACAAAAGAAAACAAACAAAATAGAACACTATAAGAAAATTTGTTTTAATTTTATATCAAAATGGAATTTGTGAATTACAATTAATATAATTTGGAAAATCTAGGAAAACATTAGAGTGGATAATTTAACTGTAGCCCCTAATACCTACCAAGAAGTAAATGATGGATAACTGAAGTTTTTAAATTTTTTAAGAAAATTTAGAATTTCTTGTTGAAGGTTTGAGTTTGGTTTCTAGCACTTACATTGGGTGCCTCACAAATGCCTATAACTCCAGCTACAGGGATCCAAGCCCTCTTCTGGCCTCAGTAGGCGGTTCATGTGCACATACCAATGCACAGACTTGTACCCATACACATCATTCAAAATAAAGTCAATATTAAAAATAAGAAGCTGGGGCCGGGCGGTGGTGGCGCACGCCTTTAATCCCAGCACTTGGGAGGCAGAGCCAGGCGGATCTCTGTGAGTTCGAGGCCAGCCTGGGCTACCAAGTGAGTTCCAGGAAAGGCGCAAAGCTACACAGAGAAACCCTGTCTCGAAAAACCAAAAAAAAAAAAAAAAAAAAAAAAAAAGAAGCTGGTACAGACCCTTTTATTCCAGCACTTGGGAGGAAGAGGCAGGAAGATCTCTATGAGTTCAAAGCCAGCCTGGTCTATAGTGAGTTCCAGAACAACTGGGACTCTATAGAGAACTCTGTTTCAAAAAACCAAAAGAGAGGAAAATAAGTCAGTCAGTCAGTAAGTAAATAAATAAATAGATTTGGGCTTGAGAATGAAAAAGAATTTGTTTCAAGGCATGCTGGTGGAAAAATATTCTAGTTCTTTAGTGACTTTAAGCTCCAGCTGCTCTGTGTGATGCACTTGTGATTTGATTATGTTTATGAAGCTCTCACATTATACAGGCAGTTGTTAACTAAAATGGTAAAATACTCTGTAGTCCTGGTACTCTGTAACCGTTTGAAATGATCAAGTGAATGGAGTATTAATTCAAAGCTACACAGAGAAACCCTGTCTCGAGAAACCAAAAAAAAGAAAAAAAAGAAAAAAAAGAATTTAAAACAATGATACAAATGCAGCTGGTTCTGAGTAGGTTGAACACAAGCATGCTTCTGGCATATCTGATTTTCTTTCCTTTTTAAAAATGTGTTTTGCATCAAGAGAATTTAATGACATTTATGTACAAAGTAATTGAGATTTTACTGTGGGAAAGAGTGTTTGTTTTCAATTTTTGTCCAGTCCAGAATCGATCTCATAATGTGGATGAATTGTAAAATGCTTCTCAATGCTGTACTCTGTGCTATGCTGGAAACAGTCAAGTTAAAAGGTTTCCAGAGCCAGCATATTATTATTATATTACCAAAACCCTGAGCATGTTTAGACTGACAGTGATAACCTAGGAGAAGCTACTGTATGCTGCACAGTTTCAGTTCTGTGGAAGGTGATGTTTAAATGCACATTATGGTTTTTTGTTTTTTTCCCTTTCTGACTTCCCCCTTCATTAGGGCCGGCATGTTGAATATATAGATATAGAACGCCCTTCAACTGGTGGCCTTGGATTCAGTGTGGTGGCCCTGAGAAGCCAAAGTCTGGGATTAATTGATATCTTTGTGAAGGAAGTCCATCCAGGGAGCGTAGCAGACAGGTGAGGAAGTTCATTCTGAACTTGGCTCATGTTTTCCTGACAGCTCTGAATATGTTCCTATGAAGAGTAAGAAACTAGCAATAAAAACAGTACTGATAGCAGCTAGTGCTGGTTCGCTCTGGAGTTCCTTAACCCCACCATCTCCACATGTGCCTGCTGTTATGTTTGAAGGGTTCCACACAGTCTTTGTCTCTTTGATTTCTAGTCTTTGATTTATGACTCATTTCCTAAGTTCACTATTCAGATCTTCCTGGTAGAATAATGGCAGTGTGGCAGGATATGATTACAAAATTCTGTCTATATTTTTTTTCACATTTATTTCCTGTTTATAGATGATTACTTCTAGTCTCTTTAACTCAAAATTTAAAATAATAGATCTACTGGGTTATAATCCAAATAGTATAAACCTTATATTTTGAAGCATACAATTTTGAAGTGATGTTTAATATACTCAGTGTTTTGTAATCATTCCAATTATTCTAGAAATAGTAAAAATTCTAGAAATTTCATCAACTAGATAAAGAGCTCCCATCCTGTTGTATATGTTGACAGTCACTCCCAACTTCTTCCTCCTTTCATCTTCTGGCTACAACTTGCTTTTTTAAAACAGCATCAATATATAAAGTTCTGGAACATCGTGGGAAGTGCTGGTATAATATATCAGTTGTCCTTCCTGACTGTGTGTATTGGATGGTCTGATGCATGATGCTCCTATCTGTGATGTGAGAGTGAGTCTTCCTTGCAGCTTGACCTTCTGCTGTGTAGTCAGTGAGCTGTCAGTGCACACATGTGTCCCTATATTCAGCATCTACTTCTCAGCTCCTTTCAAAGATGACTGTGAGGCTCAGTCTTAGTCCATTTTGCTATAACTGAATGCCTGAGGTTTCAGAACTTGTCATGAACAGAGATTTATTGGCTTACAGCTCTGAAAGCTGGGAAGACCATGTCAAGGTGTTTACAACTGGCTTGGGCTTCTTGCTGTTTCATCACGTGGTGGGAGGCAAAATGAAGCAGGGTAACAAGGAACTAAGTTGCCTTTTGTGAAGACACCAATCTTATCCATGAGTGGATAGTCCTTACAGCCTGAAGTCCCATGTTTTGATACTTTACAATACAAAATAAAATTTCCACAGGAGTTTAGTGGCACGGACATTGGAACCATGGTAAAAACCTTTCTAAATACCCTGTTGATATCTTGTCATCCAAAATGTTTCCCCTAGGCCTGGTGGTGGTGGCTCATGCCTTTAATCCCAGCACTCAGGAAGCAGAGGCTGGTGGATCTCTGTGAGTTCAAGGCCAGCTTGGTCCAAAGAGAGGCTCAAAGAAGATCAGTCAAAGAAGTCTTGTGGTTTAAGGCTGGATGTTGCTCTTCAGCTGTGCAGTCTTGCTCAAGTGACTTAATTTTTCAAGTTTCAGTGTCTTGAGTAAAACAACAGTGTTAACATGACGTAGGATGGTGTAAGAGAAGCATGGGTGCTAGTGGAGCCCCTGATTCATAGAGGGACACTAGAGCCAGCTGTGTGTATGTGTTCAGGTTGTCACGGTACCTAAAACAAATTCTTCTTTTCTTGTATGATTAGAGATCAAAGATTGAAGGAAAATGACCAGATTTTGGCCATTAATGACACCCCATTGGATCAGAATATTTCTCATCAGCAGGCAATTGCATTACTACAACAAGCCACTGGGTCTCTGCGTCTGGTTGTGGCCAGGGAAGTGGGCCACACACAAGGCCACACTTCCACCAGCTCAGCTGATACATCTCTGCCTGAAACGGTGAGTCATAAGCTTGGGAACATATTCATTCTAAATTCTGTTATTCACTAAAGAATAGTTGGTAGTCGTTGGAAGTCCTTCCCATTATTCTAGGTCAATAAAGGTGATCATATCTCCAAATGGCAATATTACAAGATGTTTATTGGAGGAATTTGATTTGTTTTTGTCTTTTTAATGTCTGGTTTGTCTCCTTATTGAAGATTATTGTTTAATATAGAGGCCAAATTAAATATTATTTTTAACTTACTTGGTGATAAGACGTCTTATGTTCTTTGATGTCATAATAAGTTAATCTGTGTGTAGGGGGAGAGGGGAACCTGCAAGGTAGCCCAGGATGTCCTTGAACTCACAGTTCCCTTGGTTCAGCCTCCTGAGTGCTAGGATTGTAGGTGTGTGCCACTGCACCTATGAGTTTCAGAGGTTTTAGTAGAAGCTTACTGTTGACTATCTTAAGAAGATGTGGTTATTTATTTTTTAAAAAATCTCATATTTATGAATTATAGTAGTTTATGACTAGATTATTGAGTTTATAAAATCATTGCAGTCATTTTTTTCATATAAGTTTAAAAAGAAGAAAAACAAATGTCACTTTTAAAAATTCAGTTTTGGGTCGGGGTGTTAACACATACCTGTAGTCCCAGCACTCAGGGGGCAGGGATAGGTGGATCTACGTGAGTTCCAGGACAGTCAGTGCTACACAGAGAAACCTTGTCTTGGAAAACAAAACAAAAAATTCTATTTTTGTTTTGTGTGTGTGAGCGGGGACAAGCATGCCACAGTGTGCATAGAAAGGAGAGAGAGCAACTAGTGGGAGTTGGTTCTTTACTTCCACCATGTGGGTCCGGGAAATCAAGTTGTCAGGCTGGGAAGCAGGCACCTGTACCTGTGGAGCCCCATCTTTCTGTCCTTAGTTGTCTCCTGTCTTGAAAAAAAAAAAAAATCAATGTCTCTTTTATCTTTTCAGCTTGTTACGTTTTATGAATTTTAAAAACGTAAAAATTGAGTGTGCTGTGGTAGCTCACACCTTTAATCCCAGCACTCAGGAGGCAGAGGCAGGCGGATTTTTATGAGTTCGAGGCCAGCCTGGTCTACAGAGTGAGTTCCAGGAAAGGCGCAAAGCTACACAGAGAAACCCTGTCTCAAAAACCAAAGAAACAAGTTGTACATGTGCACATGCATGTGCAGGCAGGTATGCTTACCTGTCCGTGGGCACGTGGAGCCCAAAGTTGATGGCAGTGTCACTCACTGTCTTCTGAGTTACGGTCTCATTGATCCTGGAGGCTCAGACTTTCAGCTAGCCTGGAAGGACTGGGAACCCTCACCTTGAAGTCACAAGTGTGTGCAACACATCAGCTTTTATTGGTGTGTAGGATTTGAACTCAGGTCATCCTGCAGGTGTGGTGTGCACTTTTCCCATTGAGCCATCTCCTCAACCAACATCTTGCCGATTTTGGCCTGTATTTTCAGAATGAAAACTAAGTCTGTTTTGCTATTGTTGTAGTTTGTGGGTTTTTTTGTTTTTTTTTTTTTTTTTTTTGAGGTAAGATCTCACTATGTGGCCCTAGCTGGGCTGGAACTCACTGGAGATCAGGCTGGTTTTGAAGTTGTGATCCTCTCTACCTCTGCCTCACAAATACTGGATTTACATGTGAGCCTCCATGCCTTGGCATAAGTCTTATTTTCTTGTAACACCGAGTGCTACTTTGTTCATTTAATTTTCATTTGTTGGGACAAAAGGGAACTAATAGACTGATAAAGCAAATGTCACAACGCAATCTAACAGGCAAGCATTTTCCTTATAATCTGTAATACTGATGCAGCACAGTTTGTATGATAAATACAATGAACAAAGTGGGACCTTGCTTAGCATGTGCAGAATGAAGGCTCTGGAGTCAGGCTTTGGTTTTTTCCAATCTATTGCCTACCCTCCCTGGTTGTATCCCACCAGGTCCTTTACATGTCCTTTACATGCCTATTAGTTTATTCCTTCTCCTCCTCCTCTTTTAACTTTTAAATATTGAGACAGGGTCTCATGTACCCCGGCTGGCTCAAACATGCTGCATAGCCAAGACCGCCTTGAATTCCCTCCATGTTGGGGTGCAGGCATAGACCGCCACCAGTTTCTTCACTGTTATGTGGAACCAATAATGGTATCTACTTCTTAGAGATGTGAAGAGAAGGTAAGTTTATGACAAACTGGCAGTTCCTGGTACCAGTGAACCAGTGAACTGTGAATGGTAGCTGCCATCTTCTCTTCAATTTTATTTTAAAAAACATTGTATCTAAGATTGTAGGTATTGTTCCAGACATGAATGTCTTAAATATTTCCAATATTCCTGTTTACTTCACAGTTAACTTTCTTTCAATATTTATTCTTCTCTCATATATTACATCCCAAGCACAGTTTTTCCTCCTTCCTCCCCCCTCCCCCTGCCTCCCCCTCCTTCTCCCCTACTCCTCTGTTTCCCTTCAGAAAAGAGCAGGCCTCCCATGGATGTCAACCAAACATAGCATAACAAGATACGATAAGACTAGGCACATACTCTCATATCAGGACTGGACAGGGCAATCCAGTAGGAAGAAAAAGGTCCCAAAAGCAGAGAAAGGACCCACTCCCACTGTTAGGAGTATCACAAGAGGACCAAGTTACACAACTGTAACATATATGCAGAGGGCCTAGGTCAGTCCCATGCAGGCTTCCTGATTGTCAATTCAATCTCTCTGAGCCCCTATGAGCCTTGGTTGGTTAATTCTGTGGGCCATGTTCTTATGATGTTCTTGACCACTCTGGCTCCTTCCTCCCTCTCTTCCTTGGGGTTCCCTGGAGCTCCACCCAATGTTTGATTGTGGGTCTCTGCATCTGTTCATAGCAGTTGCTGGAGGAAGTCTCTCTGATGACAATTAGGTCTAGTCTTTGAGTATGGCAGAATATCATTAGGAATATTTCATTGACTTTTTGTTGTTGTTGCCAGTCATGTTTGGTTCTGTCATAGGTCTCTAGGCTATTCAGCTGTGGTT
The DNA here is from genome assembly GCA_902168415.1 of Peromyscus melanophrys. Lineage (NCBI taxonomy): Eukaryota > Metazoa > Chordata > Mammalia > Rodentia > Cricetidae > Peromyscus > Peromyscus melanophrys. The sequence continues at coordinate 26,745 of CABHPR010116737.1, forward strand.
CCTGGCTCTCCAGGCAGTGTCAGAGGTGGCCTCCCTCTTGTGGCATGGGTCTCAAGTTGGACCAGTCATTGGTTGGCCACTCCCACAAGTTCTGTGCCACCTTTACCTAGCACATCTTGTAGGCAAGACAGATTGCAGGTTGAAGGTTTTGTGGCTGGGTTGGTGTCTCAGTCCCTCCACTGGAACCCTTGCCTGGTTGCAGAAGATGGCTGGTTCAGGCTTGGTAATATTGTAGAATAGAAAAATTAACTAATGAAGATGACTGCATTATCTCATGGGAGATTTTGTTCTGCAGTTGAATTATAGGAAAGTATGTGCATTTGTTACAGAGTCTGATAGAGGAAAATTGCTTATGTCTTTTTGTATGATTATGTTACTAGTATTTTGAGTTGAATGAGCCTCTGTCTTCCCTGATAAGTATTCTAGTCTGTTTGCCACATCCTTGCATGAGTCTGGGAACCCTGACTGGGAGGCAGTGAGGAAATGAGGAAAGAACTGACACACAGACACATGGTACACAAAAAGCTGAGATTGGGTGGACTGGGCTGTTTGATGGAGAAGCTGCAGCACACTGGAAGCTCAACATGTTCATTATATGCAGTTGAACAGGGAGCTAGGGCTATTGCATGCAGTAGAACAGGAGAAAGGCTTAGCTGATCTGTGGGAGCAGTCTCTGTGGGAGAGCTTCGGGGAAAGCTATGGTGGACATGTTCTGCATACACTATCAATGTCTGCATGTGGCCCGGAGGAAAACTTTGCCATTTCCCTGAGCCTGAGACATGGGTCCTTGATACGGCCATGCCCAGGACTTCACTCTCCCTACGCTTTTTAGTCATAGTATTAACCATGGTTCTTCACAGTGCTGACAGATTAATTTTCCTAAGTCACTGCTTTATTCTTGTTATTCTTTCCAACCTTTGCCTCATTCTGTTGTCTGGCCCAGCTTTGTTCTTGTGTTTTCCTCTTGTTGAATGCTTGCTTTCCTTGTATTACATTGATTTATTTCTATGAGCATAGTCTTGTGTAGTTTAGGTTTTCCTTGACCTCACTATGTAGCAGAGGCTGGCTGTGAATTCCTAATCCTCCTGCTTCTACCTCATGGGTGTTGGGATCACAGGTGTGTGCCACTAGTACTTGTAGTAAAATTTAAATTTCTACTTTCATACAGCTTTCAGGATTCTTCATTGGTATATATTTTTTATGACTCTTCCTTTCCCCCAGCTCCCTGAAATCTTTGTAACAGTCTACCTGTCTTTCAGCAAATGCATGTTCATTGGTTCTTTATGGACCCTGTACTAGGTTGTGGGTAATATATGTTATATATTACCATATAGGAAACCTAAGAATCCGTGCTTTACCAACACTGGCTCTATCCTGCCGTTCATTTGCAGGTATGTTGGGGCCACACTGAAGATGTTGAGCTCATCAATGATGGCTCTGGATTAGGGTTTGGGATAGTTGGAGGAAAGTCAAGTGGCGTGGTCGTGAGGACTATTGTTCCTGGAGGACTGGCAGACCGAGTAAGTTGACTTTGTTTTATCATTTTGCTTTTATAACATTTGACTTGTGTGATTTGAAATCAATTTTATAGCATGAGTTGTTAGGATACATGACTCAATAATTAGAGTTTATAAAATTTGCTTTATTTAAACAGTTTCTAATTCAATTTTTCTCACCTCTAACAGGGTTTTGATTACATAAGAAGAAAATATTTTTATTGTAAGGAATTGTCAATGAACATCTGCACTTTGAACATGTGTGTTATTCTTTAGCCTATCTTTTTTTGTTGTTGTTTTTTGTTTGTTTGTTTTTCAAGACAGTTTCTCTGTGTAGTTTTGGTGCCTGTCCTGGATCTCGCTCTGTAGACCAGGCTGGCCTTGAACTCACAGAGATTCTCCTGTCTCTGCCTCCCGAGTGCCAGGATTAAAGGCGTGTGCCGGGATTAAAGGCGTGTGCCACCACCGCCCGGCTTCAGCTTATCTTTCAAGGGCTCAATAATAGAATCAGAAGATTCAGTGAGCATATGTATTTGTCCTGGGGTAGACGACATGGCTCATCATGTAAAGGTCCTGGATAGCCTGGCAGCCTGAACTTGATTCTGGAACTGATGTACTGATAGAAGAAGAGAATGAACTCCACGGTGTTGTCTTTTGACTTCCACATGTGCCCCGTGACACACACCCTCCCCCATTAGTAATCACTTAAACTGAAGTCCATTTGTCCCAACGTTACACCTGTAAGATTTCACTTGGCTATTTTCTGGTATTATAAGACAAGTGTGTACCTTTCTTGTTTAGCAGTGTTTCAACAAGTAGGCCATGTAAGACCTTGACCACTTTCTTTTCTGCTTAATTTTACATGGAAGAAAATGTTAAATTCTATATTTGTTTATATTTGTTTACTTATTTATCGGTATATGTGTGTCTCTGTTTGTGTATGTCACGTGTGTGGGTACCCATGAAAGCCAGAAGAGAATGTGTGATATCCTGGACAGGAGTTACAAACACTCGTGAGCCTTCTATGTAGGTGCGGGGAACCAGACTGGGTCCTCTGGAAACCAGCCTCCCCTAATTAGATTTAGAAATTATTGTAGAAGTTTGTGTTTGAGCTCATGTTGTATAGAATGCTCATGATAATTCAGAAGTAACTTTAATTCTACAATCAGAAAACACATAAAATCTTACTGATTATTATGTCTCCTTATAAACATATCTCTCCTAATACACTCTTAAGTAAACATGATGAATTTGTTGTACAGATTCAGCTTTGAGGCAGATAGGTTCCTCAGCTCTTTATTTCTCACAGAGATGGCTGAATCTCATGAAATTATTTAGCCTCACCCTTCCTCCTGTCCTTTCTGCATCTAAGTATATTTATTTATAGAAATTCTTAACGTTTGATCTATGGGTACCTTGGGGTCTTATGCCTTTCATGTGTCTTTGAAATCAAAGCGATTCTTGTAGTAGTAGTAATAATTATTATTCCTTTCCACCTTTGTTTGTACCTATGGCACAAAAGCAGGGGGAACTAGAAATTAATGGGAAATTAGTGAGAATAAGGCAGGGACCCCAGACTTGTGACAGCTGTCAAATTCACTTAAGTTCTGTATGGTACAGTAAAAATGATTAATATCAGTGAACTCTGACCTTTTAGTACATGTGTGAGGAGTCCTTCTTGTTTGTCTTAAAGCATTTGAGTGAATTAGCCATTAAAAAATATGGGGCGTGGGCGCAAAGGCTCAGTGGTTAAGAGCACTTGTTGCAGAGAACCTGAGTTCAACTCCCACCACTCCCACAGTGGTTCACAGCCATCTATGACTTCAGTTCCACAGAATCCAGCACCCTCTTCTGACTCCACAAGCACATGTATTGCACATACATCCATGCAAGCAAAATACTTATACACCTAAAGTAAAAGAAATCTAAAAAGTTTATTTAAAATATACATTATTCAAAAAATTGAAATAACCAATAGAAAGACTATGACTCTTTCCCTCATCTTAAGCTTTTTGTGCCTTAACCTGTCTCTAAAATTTATTTGGAATGTAAGGCGCATTGAGGGCTGGAGAGGCGGCTCAGCGGTTAAGAGTGTTTGCTGCAAACAAGAGGACGTGTGTCCGACCCCCAGAACCCACGCAAAAGCCAGGCAGCTGTGGCTTCCTTTGCCCGAAACTGTGCTATGGGGAAGGAGATGAGAGGGATTGCTGGGGTTTGCTGCCTGCCAGCCTATCTCCAGGTTCAGTGAAAGACTGTGTCTCAAGGTAAGAAAGTAAAGAATGATAGAGCAGGATATCCAACGTCCTCTTCTGCTCTACACATACATGCCACATCCAGCACACGTGTGTGTGACTAAAATGAGAATGATCATTGTGTGTGTTTTTAAAACATACCTATAGTGGATGCTGGAGAAATGATTCAGTTGCTAAGAGCACTGGGAATCCAACACCCTCTTCTGACCTCTGGAGACACCAGGTTTGCATCTGGTGCACTTACATACATATAGGGAAACCACTCATACACATAAAATAAAAGCTATTAAGCAAATACTTCTTTGTGTGTGTTTCTGCAAGCACAGTGTGTGTATGAGTTGTGAGCATGGAAGACAGAAGAGGGTGTGGGATCCCAGAAGCTGGAGTAACAGGCACTGGCAGAATACTGGGCTTTTTGCATGAGTGCTGGAATTTGAACTCCAGTCCTCACGAGTGTGCAGCAAGCATTTTCAACTGCTGAGCCATTTTTCCATCCCTGAAATAAATCTTTAAATTTTTTTTTTAACCTAGGAAGGAGTGAGACATTGTAGAATATTCTTATGTTTCTCTCCCTTGTCCCCTCCCCCCTAGCAATTTTAACAGGCTTCTTTGCTGGATGGGATGACATTTGCAAAGTGCAAAGTGCAGCAGTTATTTTGAAAAACAAAGAACCAAATAAATTTAAATGAAATCAAATAAGTTCCTTTACTGTAAGAATTTTCCGAGCTTTTTAATATACTAATGTGCATTATAAGTTTTCACAAGGACACTGTGATGTGCAGAGTTTCCCAGATTAATCCCATTGAGGCACTGTTGGGAAAAGCCCAAGTCTGATTCTCACCCTTTCCTGGAAGGGATCGTCACTGTTTCAGATCATCTAGGAGGGGCTAAGGGCCTGCCCATCACAGATTTGTAATGGAGAAGCAGAAGCTTGTGCCAAATATTGTCATCTGCCTAATATACATCATTTTAATGTAATCCTCAAAACAGTCTTAAGTTTTATTTCCAAATTATAGGTATGGAAACTTTAGGAAATTGTTCAAAGTTGTACAGCTGGAGAGTGACAGAGCTGGTCCTCTTCCTGCTCATGTCTGATAAAATCCTCTGAATCCTCTTGCTGTAACCGTCGTGTAGCACCCCAGCATAGCCTTGAGTGAGCTCTCTCAACACTCCTAAGCTACTTTCCTCATTATTATCACCATATGCCTCAAGATAGAAGAGTATGCTCCATCATGATGGAAGAAAGTGTGGCAGAGTTTATAGCAGTATGAGCATTTAGCTAAGTAGGACTCCTTATATCTGGGCAGACCAGAAAGCACAGAGCAGGGGATGCTGGGCTTAGCTGACTTTCTCCAGGTCATTTGTGCAGGGCCCTAGCTATGGGATAGTGCCATTTATGTCCAGTGGGTCCTCCTTATATCACTCTGGAAACACCCTCACAGACATTCCCAGAAGTGTGTCTCCTAGGTAATTCCAAATTAAGTCAAATTGACAAGGAAGATGTGCCATCCCAGAGATCCTCTCTGAAAGGGAAAAGAGTAGCAAGGCAGCTTAAAAACTGGGTGGGAGTATACTACCTGCCTCTGCCTCCTGAGTGCTGGCATGTGCCGCCACCACACCATCCTTTAGAACATTTTATTCTACTTTTGCATAAGCATTAAAATGTTTTCAGAAGTTAATTGTTTTGTTTTTGTTCTTGAAATACAACTTCTTGGTGGCTGAGGCAGGAGAATCACAACTTCAAGGCCTTGCTGGCTATAGCACAGCATATTGTGTGCTCAGGTGTTGCACAGCTCTTTATCGGCTTTCATTGATTTGTGATTTAAAGAACAAGAATATCTATAGATGCATTGTGGAAAGAGAATGGTGAGAATATCAGTGAAATACAGGTTTGAGGCTGCTAGACTCAGACAAGGCAGCTGCCATTTGGGCATCTTTCCTATCAATCTGACAGATATTTTTGCACTTACTAATTCCTTAGAACACCTGCTTTTCTGTATGAAGAAGATGTGTGACTCTCAGTGACAGATGCAAATTATCTACATGATTTTAAATTAAGAATTGAAGTAAAATAGGGAAAAATCGTTTGAGAAGTGACTAAATATATACTTGATGGTGACATGTTCTTTGTTTGCTAAACTAACATTCTTTATCATTTTGACTAGGCCCCACTTCTGTTGCTGATGGTCCAACTCCCAGGCAGCTTTGTCCATTTTCATCAGTGCCACTAAAGCCCTCATTCTTTTAAAATTTTTATTTGTTACTTTGAAAATTTTTAGTGTGTGTGTGCGTGTGTGCGTGTGTGTGCGCAACCCCGCTTTCACTGTAGGAGTGCTGGAATTATAGGTACATGTGACCACATCCAGCTTATTATGTGGGTTCCAGGTATCAAGCTCAGGTTGCCAAGGCTTGTACAGCATCTTCTAGGTCCCTGAATATCTCCTTAAGTGTAGATATTTATTTTACCTAGGATATTTCATGGGTAGAAACAGAATATCAAATCACCATTATTAAAGTAGAAAGGCAGCTAGTCTTTATTCCTTTCCTCCAATAGTTTTTTCCTTGTATTTGTTTCTTTTCTTAAACCTTTCCAGATGTTTAAGGATTGAGCTGCTATACCACTTTGTCTTATGTTTCTAGCACCTTCTATAGCATTCACAGCACAGAATATAGCTTTGTACTCAGTATTTTGATCTGAATCCTTTCTTCATTCAGAATCATGCAGATTTGAAAAGTAGGAAGAGTAGCAAACTGACCTTTTTGTCTTTAGTCTTTTAAAACTTCTCCTTCAGTGTTTCTTGCATGACTTCTAAATGATGCCACCTGGAAGCATGATTATGAAGCTCAGAACAAATTCTCCCAGCACTCATTGCTTTACACGCAAGCTCTTTGTGCTCCAAGTTGCAAATGTCTTTTTTCATGTTCATTCTATTAAAAATCTTTTGATAGTGATAGACATTTTCTTGGTGAGTAGATACATAATAAACATCTTATGTGCTAGTATCCTTTGTATATTAGAGAGTGACCTGCTGTATATCAGTGGACAGCTTGGATTGAATTTTTTTAAGTCTTATGCAAGCCAGGTACTTCGAACTTCTGTGAAGCCCATAATGACCTTGAACACCATAATCTCCTTCCTCCCATCTGCTGGGATTATAGACCTGTACCTCCACGGCCAGACAGCCCGTAAACCAGTTTTGGATTGAGCTTTGGGGTTGCTACTTACTAGTCTTTTGAACCTGGTTAGATCAGTCAACATTTTCTTTTCTTTTTTTTTTTGAAAGACAGCATCTCACTGTGTGGCATTGGCCTGTACCTCTCTATGTCGACTAGACCTGGCCTTGAACTCAGAGATCCAACTGTCTCTGCCTCCTTAAGGCAGATTAAAGATGTGTGCCACTAGGCCTGGCCAGCCAATCTTTTAAACTAAATTTTCTCATTTTAAATTTAAATTTCCCTTTGAACAAGATTGAATTAATTAATTCTTTCCCTCTCTTTTTCTTTCTCCTTTATTTTTGGTTTTCTTTCTTTTGGAATAGGGTCTCACTATGTAGCTCTGGCTGTCCTGCCACTTACTTTGTAAATCAGGCTAGTCTTGAATTCACCGAGATCCATGTTCTTCGATTAAAAGGCAGACACCCCTCACCCCGCTCCACGGCTGGCTGGCTTTCTTTTTGGTTTTCTGAGAAATTATCTCACTATATAGTCTAGGCTTATTCAAATTCTTTATATGGTTCAGGGTGGCCTCAGTTTTCCTGCCTCCATATGCTGAGATCATAGGCATGTGCTGCCATAGCTGGCCATAGGAGTTATTGTAACCTGTAAGGTACTTTGCAGGCCTGTATATTTCTTAGACCATCATTGTTGACATTTTGATATCTTTACTATACGGTACTAAAGGTAATTTTAATAGGATTCAAGTTTTCAGATGAGACAAATTTAGGCAAAATGCAGATGGATCAGAATTTTCACAAAGAGGGCATATATAAATATCTATAAATAATTTTGACTGGTGTATATCTTCATGAATTATATCTTAAACTCTTCTGTGATGCAGTATATATGTAATACACACATGGATGTACATGTTTCTATTTCCACTCATCTGTTACTCTTTAGTCTTCTTTAGCACAGTTCATGATAAGTCTATCTTTTCTAGTTGTATAGGCTAAAATGTTGGGGTTCTAGTTCCTTCTCCCTTTCCTTGACATCACGTGTAGAAGTTATCAGTCATCCTTGAAGTGTGATCTTAATTAGTCTAATCAATAAAAACTAGGAGTCAGATATTACGATAAAGCTGAAAGATCAGAGAAGCAAAGGAGCAGTCACTAGTGACTTCTTACCCTCTCTGGATCCTCAGACCAAAAGGGGGGCCAAGAGCCTGTTTCCACTTGCCTTATATTCCTGTCTCCACCTCCTGAATGCTGGGATTAAAGGAGTAAGCCTCCTAAGTGCTGGGATTAAAAGTGTGTGCCACCACTGCCTGGCCTCTGTGGTTAACTAGTGGCTAACTCTACCCTGTGATCTCCAGGCAAGTTTTATTTGTCAGAAAAACAAAATAAATATCACACAACACATCCTGTTGGTGGTTCTTAGAAAATACATGTAGCTCTTCCTTCTCAATTTGAAACTAACTTGTCCACACCATGTAATCTTGAGGTCATTGTTAGAGCCTCCCAGCTGCTGTCTCTGCTTGGATTGTTTCCTCCTAAGTCTATTTTAAGCACAGAAGTTGGCAAGATCTTAGAAAATTTAACTAGTCATGATGTCATTCCTTTGCTGACTTTGCTTCCCAGTCGTAGAAAATGACTCTCCATCTATCTGTCTGTTCTAGCTGCTCATTACTATCCTCTTTTCTCTGCCTCTTCTGGCCATGCTGGCAACTTTCTGTTACCAGTCATGCTACTTAGCATTTTGGCCTTAGGAGGTCCTTAACTTTATGCTGGAACCTTTCATTCTGACCATCTTCTGGAAGTCTTTAGCTTTTGATCTTTTCTTTGCCTACATGGTCATTATATTCTAGCTCTACACTGTCAGACATAAATTAAAACCCTTGAGCAGAGACCCATTTTTAGAGTTCTTATTATTTATTTCATTTTGGACCCTTCTGGTTTGGTGTTGTTCTACAAGGAATTGCTTTATCTTTTGTCAGCTGAGTAGATCATCAGAAGTGTTACGTTTGTCCAGCATTTGAACTGGCTTTGTCAGTCATTTTGCCAGAATTGAAAGTTTGATGTATTTTTACTAAGCTGTTAATTGATTTCTCTGAATAATTTTGTTTTTCCTTCTTGGATCAAAGGATGGGAGACTACAGACAGGGGACCACATCTTGAAGATTGGTGGTACAAATGTGCAAGGGATGACCAGTGAACAAGTTGCTCAGGTGCTAAGGAACTGTGGGAATTCAGTAAGGATGCTGGTGGCCAGAGACCCTGTTGGTGAAACTGCAGTAACACCTCCTACCCCTGTATCCTTACCTGTTGCCCTGCCTGCTCTAGCCAACAGGACCCTTGGTTCTGTGAGTATAAAAACCATTCTTTTTACATCAAATGCTGCCTGTGATGCAATGCAAGATATGAAATTCCCTCAGCTGGGTGACCACACCAGTGTAGTCACTTCCGTGCTCACCTTCAAAGCAGAGGAGAACTCGTGATGAATATTAGACATGTCTGTTTCTCTCTTCCCTTTTTTTGGTGTGGTGTGTATGCATACATACATGCATGTGTGCAAGTACATGCACACACATATGCCTTGAAGCCAGAAATCATTGTTTTCCATTATTGCTCTCTACCTTATTTTCGTGAACTTGCCATTTCAACCAGACTGGATGGGCAACAAGCCCCAGGATCCTGCGTCTATCTCCCCAGTATTGAGAGTACTGGTGTGTGCTACCATGTCTGCTCTTAACATCTGGCCCTAGGGTTCTGAACTTTGTTCCTCACACTTGCACAGCAAGTGCTTTGCTGACTGAACTATCTCCCCATTCCTCCTCCCCATGAATAAAAGTATGAAGAGGCAGGAAGAGAAGACTCTGTTAGAACACGTGGAAAGCTAGCACTTATCTTCAGAGACATCACTCACTGGGCACCATATGAACAGGAGTTTTCTCTCCTTGACATTAGCAGTTAACTTGTAGTTTCTCCAAGTTGTATGCTAATTGATTTCAGTTTCCTTCATTACTCAAGCTCACTGAAGTCTTCTCACCTAGTCCACAAGGCTCTGTGATGTGTTGGTTAGTTTCAGATGCTGATGTTTGGAATTGAAAGCAGTGTTAGTGTTTAGATATCTTATCCCTTTGCAGAAATATTTAAAGATAGTATTAAAGTTTTAGAGCCAGTTTTAAAAATATTATATATATAATAACTAGTTTCCCCTTGACTTCTAAATTGTTAGGCTTGTGATTCTTTCAGAAAATAGAGCCTGAGGTTTTTCTAAGTGGCTGTATTAATTTTCTATTGTTATAAGTTGCTAGTTATTTAGCAGCTGTAGATAATACCTTTGGTCAGTTTGCATTTCTGTAGTTCAGAATTCAGAGTGGGCTTGCTTGGGTTTTCTGCCTAGATTCTTATAAGGGTAAATGAAGGTGTTGGTTCATCTGGGCTCTGTTCTTGACATCTGGGTTCATGAGCTTGTTTCAGGTTGGGGGAAGAATACAGTTTTTTGCTGTAGGATGGAGGACCTTTTCTTTGTTGGTCTCCATCTTTCAAGCCCTTAGGGTCCCCTTGTTCCCATCTTTCTTGTATGACCCTCCACCTTCAAACCACAAGCTCATCTTACATGTTTAAAATCTTTTTCTTTGCCCTTCCTATTACCAGCAGGGGAAAATTACTTATAATGGGCTTCTTTGATTAGATTAGGCCCACTTGAATAATCTCCCCTTTGCCATGTGATTTTACAAGCACAGGAGCAGGTCCAGGGATGGGAAATCATGGGGATCATCTTAAAATTCAGATTGTCACAGAAAAAAACTTGGCAAACTGGGTGCACAGATTGACTGTGTATATAGTTGTGCAACTAAAAATGTAACAATGGGTGTATTATTTCCCTGCAGGACTGTTCTCTTTTTGAAACTTACAATGTTGAACTTGTTAAAAAAGATGGACAGAGTCTTGGGATTAGAATTGTTGGCTATGTTGGAACAGATCATTCAGGTAAATGAATCATTTCTACTTCATATTTTGGATAATTATAAAGAATGTTAAGGTTTCTAGATAATAAAATTAAGTACCTACAGACTTTAATTTAAAACTCAAACAATAAAACTGAATCTATAATAGCAAGCAGTTACTTTTCAGTGATTAGAGTCACATTTTGCCTCAGTAGTTTAACAGCTAGCTTTATAGTTAGTAACAAAGGAATTTAATGTACAGATCGTTTTGTACCATTGGGACTTCACTTTCTTGTGCTTCTAGAGTAGTTATGTTTTGAATATTATGTGACTTAACATTTTATACAGTATTATGTCTGGGATAAAGTAAATTGATCACTGCATATGTTGTATATTGTGACTATCCAAAATATATTTGTGTTTAATCATGAAAAAAAAAAAGATAGAAAAGTATTTCACTAGAACTATTTTTTTTCATATAAGGGAAGTGCATTGTGAGACTACACGATTCAAGTATCTAATAAATTGTTTTCTTTCACTGTTAGTTTTCCCTTGGTTATTGAAGAATTACTAGGTTAAATAAAAATAAACCTTTAAAATATATTTGATGGTTACATGAAAGTTTAGTTATGAAATATTTTAGTTTTTCTGACAAATAGCAAGTATAGAATTTAATTCCTTAAAAAAATTGTCATCATGCATTGGAGCAGGTGGAGAGATTAAGAGTGCTAATGTATTCATAGGCCTGAATGAAATTCATGTCAGGCCACTTTGTGCTATTTCAGCCTAATGAAATATCTAATTTCAAAACTTCTGATTCTTCTATGTGCCACCCTTTTTAGGTTCAGAATTTAAATAAGTCCCTTAAAAGCTAAGTATGGATTTAAAAAGTAATGTTGCAGAAAACATATTGAGTTGTTATCACTATCTTTTATCTTGTTAAAGTTGAGTTGTGGCTGAGTTCCTAAACTTATGCCTCAATGCCTAAGCCGAAATTAATGAATGAGAGAAAATTTGATCTTTGTGTTACTGAGTACAGAAAAGAATCTTTTTACTTCTCTACTCTCAAAACGTGTGAGCTTGGGTGGTTTTGAGAGGATCAGCAAGTGTGTCAAAAAAATGAGCCACTTGAAACATCAACAGCTTTCAAAACATGTATAGAAATAACTTGCACTTCATTCCATTTGTTTTTGGCTTCTTGATTTTGGTGCTGGGGTTTGAACAGGCATGGTGGCATGCTTCTGTGACCTCAGTCACTTTAGCAGCTGAGTTGGAAGGGTTACAAGTTTGAGGCCAGCCTGGGCAACACAGAGAAACTTCATCTTAGAAACCCAAACAAACAAAAAGTCTATTGAGGGAGTATAATTAAAGTTTAAAACTCTTTCAGTGTTTGAAGATAACCAGAAATACATGTTTTAATAAAGACATGCAAGTGTTCTAGCATGGCAGATGAAAGATTGCAGTTGAGAGAGACTTGAGAGAGAAGCGTTTGTGGTAGTGAGGAAGGCAGATTAGATGGGGAAGAAGCAGACTTGCAGAGTTAGGGAAGCCCTTGGCATTGGTGCAGTGTCATCTGGCTGTCAGGCCTTGTGGAAGGAATAATGTGGAAGATGATACTGGAAAATAAATGATTTTTCCTGGTATGGAAGACCTGGGATATGACTCAGTGAAGTTTATGTATAATTATGCTGGCAGAGGGAACTTAGTAAAATCATTAACAGATACAGTTTTTTAAATTTTCAATTTCCTTTGTAGTTCTTTCTCTTGGGAATGTGTTTTTTATATGGTTATAATTTTTTAATAACTATTTTTGGTTAAATATTTAATTTTATAATATAAGGATTATTTCATGCTGCTGAGGTCATTCTATTTTTTAAAATTATTATTATATGTGTATAGGGATGTGTGTGCCTGTCATGGGGTCCATGTAGAGGTCAGAGGACCACTTTGGAGTATTTCTACCTTTATGTGTGTTCCTGGGATTGAGCTCAGATTGTCAGGCCATCTTACTGCCCCCATACTAGCTTTTTAAAAAGAACACATGTGCTTTTCTCTGTGTCTAGATGACACACATGAGCACTCAACTAAATATAGGCAAGAATATGTGTGACTCTTGTCTTAATGCTAGTGAAAAATGAGGAGCGCTTGCTCTGAGTCAGCAGTTCAAGTAGTGATAGACCAGGGTTCATCCTGGCCCTCTAGAATCCCAGCTTAGAGAGAAATGCATTCATCAAGGTTCCATTACTGATTATTTTTCCAGAAGGGTAGTCATCAGTCAAATCATTTTGAATTCAGGTCACTTGTGAGGGTGACAGTTTGAAATAATCCATCAATTTCCCTGCATGTGTTCAAAATAGTATTTATGAAGTCTCTAGTCAGCCTCTTTAGCTAATTAACCTCTTGATAAGAATTTTGCAATCAGGTCCTAATTTTAGCTTTCTTCTTTTCTCTGTATGTCTATGCACTTTCAGGGGAAGCTTCAGGGATTTATGTGAAAAGTGTAATCCCGGGCAGTGCTGCATATCACAATGGCCAGATTCACGTGAATGACAAAATAGTGGCTGTAAGTGACGGCTCTCTTTGGTACATTTGTTCAAGTTGGAGAACGTAGTCTTTCTGTCATATGCAGGAGAAGACGGCTTAGTTTCATTTTCTAATTTCAGTTTTATTATTTTTAGGGTTTTGTTGTTGTTGTTGTTTTTGCTCTGTTTTATTTTGTTTTTGAGACACAGTCTCACTATATAGCATTGGCTGGCCTAGACCTGAGTTTGTAGACCTGGCTGTCCTTGAATTTAGAGATCTACCTGCCTCTGCCTCTCAAGTGCTGGGATTAAACACATGTTCCACCATGCCCAGCTCAGAAAGTTTTAAAAAATTAGCTTTACTTGTGCAGTGAAATCTCATTGATTCAGGCTCTTATGACTTTAGGTTCTAAATATGATTTATTCCAATCAAAGAGGAAACATTCCACTAAACATATTGGTAGGAAAAATTACACATTTACTTAAATAAATGTATGCATTGAAATGTATCTGAAAGATGTTTTTATGTCTTCTAGGAAATATTTTTTAAGAGTCTGTATGTGCCACAGAGTGGTTGCACATGCCTTTAATCTCAGCACGGATCTCTGTGAGTTCAAGGCCAGCCTAGTCCACAGGGCAAGTTCCAGGACAGCCAGGGCTACACAGAAAAACCCTGTCTTGAAAAACCAACCCCCTCCCCAAATGTCTCTATACATTTACCTATTTAATACAGTGTAATCCATTTACCAGTTCTTCTTGCTGCTTTTTCTAAATAATTTTGAGTACATCAAAAATGGAAATACTTTATATATTTGAGAATATAACTTTTTGCTAGTAAAATTAGGTGTCTTCCCCACCTCCCCTTTTTTCTCTTTTTTGGTTTTTTTGAGACAGGATTTCTCTATATAGCCCTGGCTGTCCTGGAACTTGCTCTGTAGACCAGGCTGGCCTCTAAGTCAGGATCCATCTGCTTCTACCTCCTGAGTGCTGGATTAAAGATGTGCGTCACCACTGCCTGGCTAGTCTCCCCTTTTAGTAGAAGTAAATTATGTCTACACGCTTTGCTGTCTGTTCACATTGCACATAATAACACTGAGTTACATAGTATCAGATGATGGGTGATGTGATTAGAGTTCATCTAAGGAAGCACCTTTCGTGAATACTGGCTTTTACCTTAAAGATTATCAGATGCTTTTGATGGTGTGTAGGGTCTGGAGGCCAGCAGAAGCATTGCGTGCTTTGAGAAGTTAGGAGGAAATCTAAAGCAGTGGAGTAGCCTGCCAGGCTTTCACACGTACATTTCTCAGAACACTAGAAGACTCAATGGTGTGAAATCAGTGTGTTTCTTTGGAAAATAGCATGTAGTGATACTACATAGGAGTAGCTCTTCAGTGCTGGTAATGAATTTTATAGGTACATTTGAAAACTGTAACAATTAACCAGATTTTATAGCTTTTTAATTTTTAAAAATTTTGATTATCATTAGACAGTAAAGCCTTTTACCTCTGTCAGAGTGATATTTAAAATGTGTGACTTAAGAATATAAGTTAGAATTTATTTTCTTATTTGCATGTAAATTTCTCAGCAAAACTAGTTTTTAATTTTTATTCAAAAATACTTTCCGGTCTAATATGCAGTATTTGGGGAGTAAAATTAGTTACCCCATTTTATTCAGCACTGCCAAAATCAAAAATGGAGTAGTTGATAGGCACGGTGACTCACATGCCTCTAGTTCCAGCATTCAGGAGGCTGAGGCAAGAAAAACACTGTGAATCTGAGGCCAGCTTGAGCTATGTACTGAGTTGGTTTCTCTGCGCTACATAGTAAGACCTTCTTTCAAAAAACAAGACAAAAATGGTGATAGTTTACTTAAAACCCTATTCTGTCTCCTGATGTCATAGGTAGACGGTGTGAATATTCAGGGTTTTGCCAACCAGGATGTTGTTGAAGTATTACGAAATGCAGGGCAGGTGGTGCAGCTAACCCTAGTTCGCAGGAAAACTTCTTCATCTGACTCTCCATTTGAACAGCCTTCAGACAGAGGTAAGTAATGCTCCCACCCCTCTCTTCTCCATGGAGTTGAGTTTGGAAGAACAGCAAAGGTATGGTCTGGGAGGTTGAGTAGGAAATGTCCCTTATCTTGTGTAATGCAGTGATGGAGAGATGGGCCAGCTTGCCTCCTTTGCAGAGTCATTTCCCTGGCCTGCTGCGGTGCACCAGCCCACATGACAGGAGGCAAGCACTGGTTGAGCAAGCTCAGAGTGCCTCTAAATGGAGATGACTGTCTCTCTTTGGATCCAGGATCCTTCATTTACTCATACCTTGACATTTCTCAAGTTTCAGATCCTAGATTGCTTTTATGATGTGTTTTACTTTAGTTATCTCTTGATTTGTCTGTTGAAGTATGGTGAAAAAATAAAAACAAATTTTTATCAAGAACATTTTTATTAACAGTAATATTTTTGTCAATAAGATTATAAAATGGCAGTCTTCATTGTGGAAAAATATACAATTTTTTTGGATATCAGAGGGCTTCTTTTGGGAGACAGTTTTCTCTTTCTACCATTTGAGTTCTGGAGATTGAACTAAGATCATCTGTCTTGGCAGCAAATCCCTTTACTGGCTGAAGCATCTTCCT
Source organism: Peromyscus melanophrys (assembly GCA_902168415.1). Lineage (NCBI taxonomy): Eukaryota > Metazoa > Chordata > Mammalia > Rodentia > Cricetidae > Peromyscus > Peromyscus melanophrys. The sequence goes on from CABHPR010116737.1 coordinate 42,761, forward strand.
GGCCAGTATTTGGGTCTTTGTGGCATACAGTCATACTGTGCTGTGTTATTAAAGGTCTCATGGTACATGACTGTATTCCTCTGCTTCCTCAGGAGCTCTGATTGGCATTTTATAATTTAAAAAATTATTCTATTACTTTGTTTGTATGAGTGTTTTTGTTTGCATGCATGTCTGTATACCACACATGTGCCTGGTGCCTGTGGAGGTCAGAAGAGGGCATTGGATCCCTTGGAAGTGGAGTTACAGACAGTTGTGAACTGCCATGTGGGTGCTTAGAATGGAACCCAGGTCTTCTGGAAGAGCAGCCAGTGCTCTAAACTACTGAGCATCTTTCCAGCTCTTCTGATTGGCATTAACAAAGAAACTATTATTAACTCCAGTTTCACTAGGCCTGGGGATGCATGTCTTTTATCCTAATACTATAGAGACAGAGACAGGCAAATATCTGTGAGTTCAAGTCCACCCTGATCTACATAGTAAGTTCCAGACCACTAATGGTTAAATAGTGGGGCCTTGTCTTAAACAAACAAACAAATAGCAACAACAACAACAAAAAAAAGCAAATAAACTTAACTTCTAAGGGATCAAAATTTTCTTTTCTGATCTCTCCAGGCATGAGGCATATACATGGTCAAAATACTCATATACATAAAATAAAATAAATCTAAAATGAAAAAGTTATTATATTAGTTGCTTTTCTCGTTGCCATGACCAAATACTTAATAAAAAAAAATTTAAGAAGGGAAGGAAGGGTTAGTTCTGGCTTACAGTTCAAGGGGCACTGTCCTTCATGGTGGGGAAGGTATGATCACAGGAGTGAGACACTAGCTAGTCATAGGGCATCTTTAGTCAGGAAACAGAGGGTGAGGAATGCCAGTATTCGGCTCACTTTTTCCTTTTGTTCAATTCAGGATCTCATCAGATGGAATGGGGTCACCCTCAGTCACCCTAATCTAGATGATCTGTCACAGGAATGATCAGCTATTCCTTTCTTACTGGTTCTAAAGGATGTAGCACGAATCTTAGAAGGTCTTATTAATGAAAACAAACCTGGAGCCAGCTATAGGGGTGAAAACCTTAGAGATGAGGGAAATAGGAATAGCCACCAGCTAACCTTACCTCACCATGCCATAGCTTCCAAAGTGAGCTACTTCCTGTTTACCCATGACTTCGTTGCCTTGCTGTTCTACCCTCTCATTGGCTTTTAGCCCAGCTACCTCACTTCCTTGTCACTGCCTGTCTGTACAGACCTCCAGGTCTCTATGGTTGGTACTGGGATTAAAGGCGTGTGTCACCACGCTTGGCTGTTCCCTAGTGTGTCCTTGTACACACAGAGACTCTGCCTGCCAAGTGATCAGATTAAGGGCATGTGCTACCCCTGCCTGCCTTGTGTTAATGGCTTGCTATTTCCTCTGATCTCCAGGCAAACTTTATTTATTAACATACAAATAAAATATCACCACATTTCAGCACAAATAAAATATCACCACAATATATCAACCACAAAAACCCATCAACTTGACACTCTAGATTCACCTTCACACTGGGTGTGGTGGCCATGCCTTCTGTTGCAGCACTCAGAAAGGCAGATGGATGACTGTGACTTCAGGGCTAGCCTGGTCTACACACCAAATTCTAGACCAGCAAGGGCTACATAGGGAGACCCTATCAGTAATAAAAAAGATGCTCTGTTGTTAACTTTGTGTCCATTATTGACTAGCCTATCCAAAGAACTTCCCCATCCTCTGTGATTAAAACTTTATGTCATTAAAGTCAGTTTCCCCTTCTTGGCAGCTGCCTTTTTACTGTTTATTTGAGTTTGACTATGCAGAAAACTCAAATGGGTAGAGCCATGCAGTGTTTTTCCTTCTCCAGTGAGCTAATTTTACTTCACATAGTGTCCTCTAGGCTCATCCAGGCTCTAACAATTGATTTGATTTCCTTTTTAAAGAATCAATAATATTTATTATTTTTGTATATACACATTTTATTTATGTATTTATGCTAAGTGTTCACTGAAGCTGTTTCCTTGTCTTGGTTATTATAAATAAATAATGCTTCAATTAATGATTGGCATTTCTTATCCTAGTATTATGTATATGCATTTATTTATGACATTAGTTGATTAATGATCTAAAAAATACTATTTGAGTGGTTTTAAAGTCTCATATTACAGTCATAGGAGTTTAATTGATTGCATGTTTGAGCTCTTTGTTGTTAAAACATTTCAAACATATAGAAAAAACGAACAGAACAGAATGAAAACCCAGTCACCTTCCACTTAGATCTGACAGTCGCCATCTCCCCATATTTCTTCTGAACCATTTTAGAGTGAGTGGTGTAGGCATCATGGAAATATGAATATTTTCTTAAACAATCATACTGTTATCACAGCAAAGAGAAGTAGTATTAATATCTAATATCAAATACTTTGTACATATATGATTTCTCAGTTGGTGGTGTCAGGTGTATTGCTGTGTGGGTCAAAGGGTAAGAATGCTTGCTGTCCACAGCAGCAGGAGCATACAGCCTTCTCGTTGTTGGGTTCTTTTTCTTTTTCTAAAGCTATATTGTAAGAAATCTATCCCTGTTTTGTCATGGACTTAAGCTTGCTTCTCACCTTCATTTTCTGTACTTCCTCACTCTTTGAATATTGTCAAACTATTTTTTTAGTATTAATTAGTTACTTCACCGAAAACTTTAGTACTTAAGGAATCAGCTTCAGTGAGGTCCTGCAAAGTTGTGAATGGGAGTGAAATAAGCTTATATGAATGTGCTACCCCCCGCCCCTTCCCCCATAGGACTAGTGATTCAAGCCAGCAATTCTTGTTTTAGGAACTGTTGCAGAACTACCTAAAGTACCAGCCCTAACTGAATCTGTGGAAACAGAAACTAATTTGGGTACGGAAGCAGAGGAAATTGGAGAAAGCCCGGATAATCTAAAAAAGAACAACGTACAAGCCTTAGAAAAACCAGGTAGCCTTTTCTTTGGAGTACTTCAACCTTTTTGTTGATTAATCCTTCTTCCTCTATAGTTAATATGGTGTGGCATCTGCGGAGTCAGACTCAGACCTATGCTATAAAGGCAGTAGTATTACACCAAGAACTTTGTAAAGCTACAAGTATCCAAATAACCAGGGAGCAACTAGAGACCTGTATAAAAGTAGTCTCTATCTGATGGAAGCTCATGCTGTAGAGGGGTCTTAGAGATTGAAGGTGGGATATTTTGCTAGGGATGTACCACCATGGTAGAGTGCTACCCTAGCATGTATGAAGCCCTAGTTTCAGTCCCTAGTACTGCCACCAGCCTCACCCCCCCTAAATTTTAATAAAATGGGGTATTTTGACTATAATCTTAATATAATCAACACATTTGGCAGTAGAGCACCAAGTGTATTTTTGTTTAATCTTTGTTTAATTGTGTTTCAAATGCATATTTATTAGTATGCAATAATTACGTAGCATTTTAATTACTATGTATTCTTACTTGTGTACTGCAGTTGTATTTATATCTAAATATTGTAGCTGTCTGTTTATGTATAGAAGTGTTTCCTCTTCATAAAAGTTAACATGAATTTTTTATACGCTGTATCAAATGACAGGCTGCTATATATTTATATTAAAATTTTCGAATTGTTTCCAACTTTGACCTTTTACATTGTACTTTGTCACTCCAGCTGTTAGCAGGACTCCTGTTTGCAGACATGCTGAGTTATAGCTCATTCCTTCTACAGAGGTACTCGGGAAAGCTTTGCCAGCTAAGGGAAACTGCTGAAAAGATTTAACACCATCCATGGTCCAGAGAAGCTGGCCTTGGGCTCTTTGTATGTTAGCAAAGGTAGCTCAAAGGAAGGTATTAATAATGTCTCACTCAAGATCAAGGTTAGGAGCCACCCCATTCCCTTTTGGATCCAACTAGAGTGAAGTTCATTGTTACTATTTTAATTTAGTTGATCTCAGATGGATATCAAAGAACTAGGTGAAAATCAAATGAATTTGAAATTAGAAATAGTTTTAGAAATATGGTTGCTATTGTCATTATTTTGTTTGTTTTTGAGAAAATGTATTACTATGTAGCTCAGGCTAACCTAGAACTCACAGTGTTCCTGTCTCCACTTCCCTATACTATACCCATGCCTTTTTTTTGCTTGTTGTTAATTTTTAAAATGTTTTATTATTTTTATTTTTTTGTTTTGAGATGGGGGTCTTACTATGCAGCCCTGGCAGCCTGGAATTTGCTATGCAAATCACAGGCTGGCTTCAACCTCACAGAGATCTCCCTGTTGCTGCTTTCAAAGTGTTGGGGTTAAAGGTGTACAACACCACACCCAGCATGTGCTCATGTTTTAAAAATGTTTCACTGTATTTTTTTCCTTCATGCATGAGTATAATTTCAGTTTGCAAGTTTGCCTGCCTCTTCTGGCTGCTGTGACGGGTCAGTCTCTGTCTCACCTGCATGATGGTTGCTTAAGATAATCTTGTTACTCTCTTGTTTCATCCCCTTGTGCAGCTTCTTTTTGCTGCTGTTGTTGCTGCTGCAAGTAGATTAACTGCCTTCCTCTGGCCCTTAGTCCTTTGAGCTGTGCTTTAAAATATATAGCTGTCTGTGCTTTCATAGGGTACCTGGAAGGTAAAAACAGTCCCAAGGGAATTGAATCATCAGCGTCTTCTTTTACTTGAACTTTCTGTCATCTGACTCCCATGTTTGTAAACTTAGAATTCTCTCAATACGTTGTAGATTTTGTTCAGACCCTTTTAGCAGACTTGAAACTGCACCTGGAAGACACTGAACAGGCAAATTGTTGACACTCTTAAAGAATTTGGTAAAGGGGTTGGAAAGATGGTTTAGTGGGTACAGGTACTTGCAGTGAGCCTGAAAACCCAAGGTTGATTCCCAGAACCCATGTAAGGCAGAAGGAAAAAGCCAGCTCCACACAAGTTGTTCTGTGATGTCCACATATGTACTGTAGCTTGTAGACTCTCCCTCCTGCCCTCTACCCCACACTAATAAATTTTTAAAAAAGGAAGAAAGAAAGAAAAGAAATTGTAAGAACTCAGAATTTCTTAAGGAAATATTCACAGGAATACATGCCACCCAAACGATTTTGATACTTATTTTAATAGTATCTTTGATTAGCTGCCCCTAAATGTAATCTAGCATATCAATGAATATAGTTATTTCCTGGATATTCTTTTGTAAATGGAGTAATTTAAGTCCTTTAGTGTTCATTAGTCTTAGTCTCTGATTCTGAAGTTAGCCTATTTAACTTAATGATTTGTAGTATGTAATTAAACGTTCTTTGCAGCCAAAGTGAGCTGCTCTGGAGATGAAAAGAGCTGATGCTGCGTGTTACATTTGATGGTAGGCAGATGGTTATGTCACTTGTGATAAGTGTTCTGTGACATGTCCGATCTTCCAGCAGAAATGAGGAACTTAACTTAAAAAACGTGGAACCTTTTTATCATCTGTATTAGTATGGATGTAAGTGCAAATGATAGTTTTAGTACTTTGACTTTTATCTGTCAGGCATTCTTCAGACTCTGAGAGTCCGGGGAAGATTATACGGAGGGTAGGCTGGCACTTTAAAGATGTCTGCTTTTAAAATGATCTCACCTGTGCGATAATGACACCATTAAATCAAGAGCATTGAAAAGGTACAAATATCCTAATAATTAAGCAGAAGCAAAAGACTGGTATAAAATTAAAGTTTCTACCTGAAGAAATTCAGCTTCCAGCCGGATGGCCTTTCTGTCCATCCTGGTGTGTGGAAGCCTGGCTGTGGTGTGTCACTTAGCTTGTTGATTACAGTGCTGGCTCCCTACACACTTAGATCCCAGTGGAGAGGTGGAATGGCACTACTTCGAAAAGATTTACATTTAAATCAAATTTGTATAAGACCTACAAATAAAACTGAGCCAAATAAGTCGGATATCTACATAGAAACTATATATTCAAGTTTCATTTGTAATTAATCACTTCCTCTTCCCTTTAAAGTATTCCTGAACAAGTTTGTCCCAGGTGGCTTTACATTTTGTATTATTCTCTAAGTCACTTTGGTTTACATTACCAGGTAGATTTAAATGAATACATTTTTCCTTTTTACTCATTTCTCCCTTTCCTGCTGAAGCTGAGCTGTTATTAAAGAATTTGTTAGTTAAGTATGTTTGGCTCCTAGCAGCTTCAATGTTCTTTTTCTTATAGATATATATCCAGAGAAAGTCCCAAGCTCCACAGAAAATGAGCTGAAATCCAGATGGGAAAACCTACTGGGCCCAGATTATGAAGTAATGGTATGTTAAAAAAATATTTTAATAGAAAGTTTCATTTCATGTTACACTCCTAACACTATAATTTAAAATGACATGGGAGAGTCAAAGAAGATACAGGCTGCTTCTATTGTTTTCTTCCTGTCTTTCTTTCCTATTAGAGCAATCAATCAATTTTTAAAGCATTTTAAGCTATAAGAACAATTAAGGACTGTGCACAAACTTCAGTTACAATTAACAGACACTCAAGTTCATGGTGAAGCCATTTAGGTCAACAATAGGCAGAAGAACATTAGGAGGGTGAAAGCTGGCCTTTAAATTTATAACTTGAATCAGCTGCTTAAAATGGCTGGCATCTTTATGATTGCTTTTATGATCTGTTTGTTTTATTGTACACTGAAAGGGCTGTGGATATTAGTCCTATGTTTCACAAAGAATCTTACAGTTTTATGAGAAAAATGAAAGAATGATTATGAAATGTATTTAGAAGAACAGGAAGTAATTTAGGTGAGGTATGAGTTTATGGTGCCAGCAGGCCATTAGACCTCCTTTCACCTGTTATTAGATTTGGCCAGTAAAGGATTGGTTACATTTCCCCAGTGAATCCACATGAAAGCAGAAAGCTGTGTTAGAAAAATCTCATTGGTGTTCATCAAACATGGCAATAAATATCTGTTGTCTTTCAAATTTTCTTTTTTGAAACAAGGTCTTGTTATGTAGCCCTGACACATTCTTATGTATATGGTCATTAATACTGGGTTGTCATTAATGCCTGGCAGTGTATTTTGTGTTTGAATGTCTGGTCACCGTCACCAGAGCAGCTTTAGTGTCCTTAAGATGAATCACGTGGTCCCTTCGCTGTTTGTTCTGGGCCTGCACGCTAGTTCTTGTAACTGCGGGGTCTCCGGTTCATAGAGTCCTGTCACTAGGCTGCTACCTAGAAAGTCACACGTTCTCATGTGTGTGTTCAGAGAATATGTGGCTCACCAGTTACAGGATAGGATTTTTGTTTTCACTCTTTTGAAGCAGGGTCTCATGAAGCCCAAGCTGCCCTCAAGCTTGCTATGTAGCTAAGGATGACCTGGAATTTATGTTCTTCCTGCTTCCACCTCCTCAGTTGTGGGATTACAGACATGAACTATCCTGCCTGATTTATGATAGCTCAAACTCAGGGCTTCCTGCATGCATGTTAGGCAAGCTTTCCACTAACAGCCATATTGGGGAATAAAGCTCTGTCATAGAGGTGTGTGTGTGGTGTGTGTTCAAGTTTTATTCTCTACATATCAGATTTTTGTACATCACATGTTGAAGTCAAGGCTGGAAACAGGAGAGAGATTTTTTTTTCTTTTGTTTTTTTGAGACAGGGTTTCTCTGTGTAGGTTTGGTGCCTGTCCTGGATCTCGCTCTGTAGACTAGGCTGGCCTCGCCTAGGCTGGCCTGGCTCTGCCTCTCAAGTGCTAGGATTAAAGACGTGCTCCATCTCCATCCAGCCAGGAGAGAGAGTTTAAGTTGGCTCTTTACAGTGATTCCTTTAAAGTTATAGGGATACAAGGTGGAAGCCTGCTAAGGCAGATGAGTAAATGGATGCATACATTCCACTGTTCCTTATTGCACTTTCTTCCAGAGTCCTACTAATCTGATATTTTTGTTTGCTTGTTTTCTGTAGAGGAGGGTCTACTGATTTGAGACCAGGTCTTGTGTAGCTCTGGTTAGCCTAAAACTGTAGTTGAGGCTAAACTTGAACTCCTGGCCCTCTTGCCACACCATCTCCTGATGCATGTCCATGTGACTGACTTACAGAATTTAAGACCTGAGTTTCAAGTTTTCAAATGGCAATGTTCTTAGTTTTGTCAAGAGTTAAAAAAACAAAAAAGAAAGAAAAGAAAAGAAAAAAA
>CABHPR010116738.1:0-17815 GCA_902168415.1 Peromyscus melanophrys
CATCTGAGGAGCCCATTGCTTAGCCCCTTGCCTGCCTTCCCTTCAAAGACAGCAGTTAGAATCCCTGAATGCTCAGAAACTGCCCTCTTTAGTCTATAACCCCAGGCGGTTTCAAAGGCCACCGTGTGTGACTGAAGTCTGTGGTCAGGCCCCACTGTCATGTTCTTGCTGGGAGAAGGCAGTGTGAATGTTGCCATTCTGAGGGGAAAGGTATCCTGGTAGTCGGGAAACATGGAACAATACCAAGTCACACCACACAACAGACCTCACACAAGAGATTTCCTGGGAGAGACACAAGAGTGGCTACCTCTGCTGGGGCAGAAGCAGCAGGGAACTGAGCAGGAGACAGTTTTATATAGGGTTTCTTGGCGGCAGAATTTTCTAGGATGGAGATTTCCAGGGTCAGGACTGGTGAAATTCCAAGTCCTGAGCTTGGGGTGAGCCTCCCCAGGGATTGGTGGGATCTCAAGTTCAGGGACCGGTGGTTTTTTGAGCTCAGGGGTGGGTTTTCAAACCTGGAAGTGTGCTTAGACCTTTACCCTGCAGGCAGGCCTCTGAACACTCCGACAGAGACTCTCTCCACCAGCCTACCCTTCCTGGCGTAGTTGCAGCGGGTCTCTTTTCTTCCTCAATCCCGTGTCTAACCACCAGCCAGCTTCTGATATAAAATCACAGGTCATGGCACCCACTTCCTAAGGCTTGGGCCTCCTGCACAAGGACCAGATGAAGATGCAGTGTAGCTACTGGTGTTGTGGGGTGTACCTGCCATCCCAACACTCAGGAGGCTGAGGCAGGAAGATTGTGATTCAAGGCAAATGTCGCCTACACAATGACAGTTTGTGTAGTTGTAGACAGTATTTGTCCCAACAACAACAAAACGCAGAGTACCTTTCAAGGCCTGGGAAGTACCATGTGACCATCACCTTGCCTACCAGTTGCCACCCTGCCCGGGAGCCATGTTCACCCTTTTCTGTTTCTTGGAGGCACCAAGTGCCTTCTTGGCAGGGCTGCTTCCTTTAGGGGCATGACTCACTCCATCTCAGGTCTCTCAGCTCCCCGCCCTCCCTTTTTTCAAGACAGGAGTTCTCTGTGTATCACTGGCTATCCTGGAACTAGCTCTGTAGACCAGGCTGGCCTGTCCCCATCATTTTAAAGCAGGTGCAATTGTGGGCTCCTGGAGTCAGGAGCTGCCTTACCCAGTACACAGTAGAGTCCCTGACACAAACGGAGGGTGGATGAACAGTCTATACTGAGTGGCTGTGGGTCACCTCTCTGTGATTCCAGAAGAACTCAATTCCCACAGGCTCAGGTGTCTTCCAGAGTCCTGAGTGACTCCTGACCATGTAGCTGGAGGTTCTGGAGACAGGACAAAAGGCCTCCTCCTCGTCAACAAGGGGCTGGCTGGGGGAGCCCTTGCCCACCCAGGGTTCCCTTCCTGCCCTACACCCACCCCCCACCTCACTGTGGCTCCAGGGGTCTCAGGGACAGTCCCACCCGACCAGAGGAAATCCTTGAATTTTCCGAGGGTGAATGGAAGCAAACCTTCTTGTTTATTTCCTGGTGAATTGTAGAGGGTGGGAAAGTGGCTGGGGGCTGGCTTTAACTCTTTCTCCCCTGGATTTAATTGTCCCCTTTCCGGCCAGGCTCCTCCAGGCTTCTGGCGCCTGGTTTTCCTGAGACTTGGGGTGGGGGGAGGGTTATGTGAAAAAAACACAACAAAAAACAAAGTTCAGCAATAAATAAGTCCCTGGCGTGTAGAGTCTGGGAACCAGGAAATGCTTCCCCAGGCCCCTGACGGAGCAAGGATGCAAAGCTGGGGGCTGGGGAAGTTCGTGCACCTGACCAGGAGCCAGGCCTGGTGAGGTTGGGGGAGGTGGGAACATCAGCTCCTCCCGGTGCTGCAAAGCTGGGACACCCCACCCCCATCCCACCCACCCTGCACTGCAGAGTAAACTCTCAGGCACTCTGGGGTTCTGGGATGTTCAGTTCTGGCAAGGGGGCCAGGCAGCCACGGCAAGCTTTTCCCATTACCTCACCGGAAGGGCTGAGCCGAGGCTCTCAGTGGGTTATGGATCTGGCCTGAGCTGCCCCTACAGATGTGTCCCCCAAGTCCAAAGCCTGGGGTCTCCTTCCAGCTGGGACCAGTGGAAGAGTGGGTGGGGAGTAAGTCCACTGAGACCCCAGATGCAGACTCAATGTACTAAGGACCGCCTTTGTGCCCACCTGCAATGAGTCTCTCTGCTGGGAGCCAAAGCCTTTTCCTCTCTAGAGGACGAGGACTACTCGGTTTTCTGCGAGCCTTCTCTCTGCACAGAAATGGATGAACTCTTGATCTCAGTTGTTAGAGTACTTCCCCTGCATACATGACACCCTGGGTTTGATCCTTCAACATCACAACCCCCCCCCCATTTTTATAAATTCATGCCTTATAGTATTTCCAGCACTTGGGAAGTTGAGGCAAGGGGGCTGCTTTGAGTTCAAAGCTAGCCTAGGATACAAAGCAAGATACTGACAACAGAACTAAAACCTAATCCTGGCCCCCGGAAGAGGCACACACACAACACACACACAACACACAACACACACACACACACACACACACACTAGCACCAACACCGATTTAACTTCTCAGTGTAGCTTTGGCCTGCTCACTCAACTTTTTGAGTCGTACACATCACACACACACACACACACACACACACACACACACACACACTAGCCTGGGATGCACAAGGAAATGTGATCTGTCAGTGTGACCGGCAGGCCAGCCCCGCCCTCGACACCAGTTCTCACAGCCCAGCAGCAGGACTGAGGCTCCCACAAGGCTGCTTTCCTCAGCAGATGCTCCTCTGCCCCCAACTTGCTACAAACACCAACCAGATGTTGGGACTGTCGCCCGTGGCTGGAGGGGGGCGGGGGGGCGGCATGTGTGTGAGGAAGTGGTTTTATCTGGGGAGCCTGGAGTAAGTAGGACCTGGAGGGGTGCAGATCTGTGCTGAGGACACAGCTGAGGCCATCAGAACTAGGGTGATGCAAGCCTTCCTTGTGGTACAGAGAGAGAGAGAGAGAGACAAAGGATGTGGGGGGGTGGGTCAGCAAGTTAATCTGCCTAAAAGTAGGAACCCAGGCCTCCTTTTGAGTCTGACCAGCACAGAGACCTCAGGCTACACCCTGCCTCCCCAAGCCTGCCTGGCCTCTGTCCTTATGTACCAGTGGGAGCATGTGGGAGGCTGTGCGGGGTCAGCACAGCAGGATCACATGGAGGAGGATGAGCCCACAAGCTCACCTGGCCTCAGCATCACTGTGGAGAACTCACAGGTCAAGAACCCTGGAACTCAACCTCTTCAGGCCACCCCTTGTTAGAGGTCCATATCTCTAGGACAAACCCAGGTGATCTCCCTCCTCTCCCCCCACCCCACACATACACACACAAGTGCAGACATGTTAGCAATTATATGTATGTGCTTACACATGCACACCCACAGGTCACATACCATTAAAAGTATGCAAACAGGACCTTACATGGGCATGCACACACACACACACTCACACTCAAATACATATGTGCCTTCACACATGACAACAAGCACTTGAGCAAAACTCACATATAGGCACCCACACACATGAAGAGACACACACATACTTGCACACCACAAAGCTCTGGAGCACACACTCTGTGGAGTGAATGACTCTACTTCACATACCCATCCATCCCAAGCCTTTTCCAGTGCACTCTGCCAGGCTCTGTACTAGTAAGGATTCACAGCAGAGTCAAAGTGGCCTGACACAGGGGACCATGGCCTCCAAAAGCCACCACAGAGTTTCACAGGACAGGTCTCTCTCCCTGCAGCCTGCAGGGGTAACAGCAATGCAGACCTGGACAGAGGAGAGGTGTGTGCTCAGGAGACAGGCACTTGTCAAGCTGCAGGAACTCAGCCTTGGCACAGTGCAGCCAGGACTGCCTCCAGCCACTGACCCCAAGGAGTAGAGACTGGACAGGTCCCTCCACATAACTCAATGAGTGAGTGAATGAAAGAATGAGTTGCTTCTTCAGGCTGGCTCCTGCCACTTGGAATTCACACACACACACACACACACACACACACACACACACACACACTCCTGGATAAACGTCTCCAGAATTGGCTCTGGGATTCAGGTTCAAGTTCCTCCAGAAGACAAGCAAGCATTTCCTGCCTTTTCTGCTCATCAGTGTACCCATCACCTGCACATCTTGCCATACCACTGTGTCAGTAAGAAGACCTTGTATGTAAGCACAGGCAAGCAAGTCAAATACTTCTTTTATAAGAGTTGCCATGGTCATGGTGTCTCTTCATAGCAACAGAAACCCTAAGATGGTGATATGTCCTCTCATATCTGTGGGAATAACATTTGGAGGGCCCAGTGAGATAAAACCCCAACTCAAATTCAGAAGCCAGACCCTTCCCTCTAGTCCTCAAGGACTGAAGAGCTGCTCCCTAGGGAGCATACACCTTAGGGACATTCCAAGGCCCAGGGCACGTCTTTAGTTCATCAGATTGCCTGAGTGAACATCTGCATCAAAAGAAACCAGCAAGTGCCTACCTACATGACTAAAGCTTGTTTGAATTAATTGGCCATGATTTGGGTCAGTGGTCTTTCTCCTTGTGTCTGTGGGGTTAACAGTTTCTGCTTCCTCCAGAAGGCAAAAGGATCTGGTCTGGTCCTAGAGTCTTCTTTGCAGCTTTCATCCTCTAAGGAGTTTTCTTTGCAGCTCAGCTTCTTTGGTCTAAGAGGGACTCTCAGCTTTTATAGTTTACTCTGGCAGGGAGGGGGACCTAGTGAATCTGGTCAGTTTCAGGGAGTTCCTGGAGATATTTTGAGTTATTTACCTTCTTGCTTAAGGAGCTTTCCTGAAGGATGGAATGTTTCAATCTAGGGGGAAGCTGTTAAAAACAAGAGTCTATGCTTCTGGGGCTATCAGCATGGTGAGTTCCCAAGGATACTCTTGTGCCTCACACAAGGCCCAACTTGGTGAGGGTTACAGCTACACACTACATAGATGAATGAATAGATGGGTGAATAGACAAACAGATGTGCTTTTGACTAGGAAGAGCAGAAAGAAATGGGGAAAGGGACCCGGGGCCTATGGAGACCCAGGAGTACTCCCAGGGACCCCGTTTCCTACTTCCCCATCCACTCAATGCACAGGACAGGATCTCACAGGTCCACACTATGGTCCCAGAGAAAGACCAAAACCAGCAAACTAGAGTGTTTGCTCAAAGTCATACAATGGATTCTGAGGAAGGCTTTAGCTTGTGGGGAAAGAGAGTGGCCCCTACCAGAAGCGGAGGCTACTGGTCCCTAGAGGACAGGGCAATCTTAACAGGTGCAAGCTGGGGAAGGAGCAAAGACCAGGGACAGGGATGGGAATTCAACCAGCATCTGGCCAGGTCTGGCCCTAACCTCCAGAGTGATGTGACCTTAATAGTTTGATTATCCTCTCTGGGCCTGCCTCAGTTTCCTATCCTATGTGTAAGTTTGTGAGCATGGGTGTCTTGGCCTACAGGGTCCCAGGGATCTGAGGCACAAGGGCTGGGTGGTGAGCAGCTGGCTGGCTGTGGGAAGCAGTCTTGAGGTGGAAGGAAGGCTGGCTCCAGACAACCCAGAACAAGGGTGATTGCAGGCAGAGACAGCCCCTGGGAGTTGCTTATTGTGAGCTGACAGCCCGAGAGAGGGAGGAAGTAGGGTAGGGGTGGGGCCTGCAGATCCCAGGCAGTAGGAGGGAGTGGAGCAGCAGGTGGGTGGGAATAGCTGTCCCTGAAGACTGGCTCCTTGTTGCCTACAGCAGCTGACAGGGCAGCTGACCAGGTAACGGCTGTCAGAGCAGCCGAGCTGAGGTCTTACCACGTGCTGTCCATATGAGGTCTTTCACTGCCCTAGTGCAAGAGGCTCCCAGCTATGGGCCCTGACTAGACCAGGATGAAGTCCTACTGACTGAGAGGACCCCTCCGGGAAGCTCCTGGCCATGACATAGGGTACAGGGCATCAGGACATCTTACCAATGTCCATAACCCTGTTTTGTAGTATCTTTTTGGAAAATCCAATGCCTCCTCTGCATGTGCTGTGTGGCAGAGCACCACAGACTGGGGGTCTTGAAACAGCAGAGATTAATACCCTCCTTCTCTCCACCAGAGAGGTCTGAGGCCAGGTGAGGTCAGGTAAGGTGCTCCAGGGTTGAGGATTCACCCTCTACTCTGCCTTCCCTCAGTGTCTGTCTCTAAGGCCTGGCCCACCTTGTGACAAAGTCCTTAACTACTCATATCTGAAGTCCTTTTACCACATAAAGTCCCAGTCCTGAGAGTTTGCCCCCTACAAATCTAGGCCCTAGCCCAACACCAGCCAGACCCAAGCCCAACACCAGCCAGACCCTAGCCCAACACTAAGGACTAATGAAAACCCACCCTCTCCTCACTGCCTCAGGTCCTTACTTAGGGTTTGGTAGTTTTTTCTTTGTTTTTCCAGAGATAGGATGGTTGGTGCTCCTGCCCACCTGGTGGCTGCAGGCCTCTTTCTGGGTCCCGGCAAGTCATGTCCCTGGTCCTCATGGGTGGTCTGCCTCCTTGCTGTGGACCTAGGAGGCTCTGGTCCCCAAAGCCAAGAAAAGAGCTGTGGGTAGCAGTAGCTGTGGGCTAAGCCCTGCATGGGCATAGAAAGAAGACACCTTGTGGGTCCAAGAGCCTGGGAAGCCTGTGGCAGGCATGGTCCCCAACCCCCAGGTCCCAGCCAGGGCTGGGCTAGAGTTTCCCAAACTGGTGCCACCACCAGGCTGGGGCCTCCCTGGCATGTCCAGCCTGTGGCTGGCTCCCAGGACGCTGCAGAAATGTCCTTTTGTTGGTTGAACAAAGCAGCTTTGAGCTGGGCCCTTATCGCAGGCTGTAGTGAGATGGGACACCATAGATCCGGGCAGAAGCCGGCTGGCCAGCCTGGACAGACATCCCCCAAGCCCAGGGAGGCAGAGAAAGCCTGCGGAGGGTTGGGGGAGGGATATGTGAGTGCCACCTGAACTCAGGAAACAAGGTACATACAGCAGGCACAGGTGGGCACAGACATGGGCAGACTCTGAACATAGGCAGGTTTCCCTGGCTGGGCAAGGATGGTAGTCAAACCCCTTCCTAACCATGGTCCTCTGTGGATTGGGTGTTTGCTACTCATCCTGTGTCCATGCCTGGGTCATCCTCAAACAAAGCTGATAACTCTAGGCACCATAAGGGTTAAACCCTGTACTGCTAGGCCAGGACCCCTTCAAGATGCCACCTTGGGCAGAGTACAGTGGCCCTCTACCTCTGCCTCCTGCCTTGGCCAGCCTGTAGGGCTTTGGGCAAGCATCTCCCTCTAGCCTTCCTCTTACTGCCTCCTGTGGCAAATGAATCAGGAGCCATCTGCTGAATGAATGAAGGATGAATGAGTGAGTGAATAAATGACCAGCTGAGGGCTGGGATACAGTACTTACCTAACATGCACAAAGCCCCAGGTTCTAAGCCCAGTACTGCATAAACAAGGTGTGTTGATGTACACCTGTGAGACAGTAAGGTCAGTTCAAGATCATCCTTGGCTATGTCACAGTTCAAGTCTAGCTCAGGCTACATGAGATCCTGCCTCAAAAAGAAAGAAAAAAAAAATTAGAGGGACTTTGAGATAACGTTTCATTCTGGTAAGGATCCTTGCCACCAAGCCTGATGACCTGAGTTTGAGGTTTAGAACTCATATGGCAGAAGGAGAGAACTGATTCCTGAAAGTTGCCGTCTGATCCAAACACATGCAATAGATAAATATTAAAGAAAAGAAAACTGAAAAAAAGGAAAAAAACAAACGAAGAATGAGTAAGGGGCAGAAGAAGAGTCCCAAGCCACAGCCCTCCTGCCTAATGGCTCAGGGAGGGAATTGGTATTTCTCAGACCCCAGATTGAATAGGGGGACCCACCAGGTGCTCACCCTTCTATATGGATGGAGGCCAGAGAGAAGGAGTGCTTGGCAGACTCGAGCTGTCTGCCCTGAGAGGCTCTCAATCTGCTGGAGGCTGGGTGGGTTCCATGGATATGGCTCCATGATTGGGCAAGGCACAGATGCCAAGATCCATTGCAAGCCTATTAGTGTCCAGAAATGGACAGGGACCTCACTGGCCATGATGCAGGCCAGACTGGCCCTGGGCTGCTGCTGAAGCTGGAAGAGGGTCTCATGGTTCCTGCCTTCCCTCCCCGAGCCCCTGAGCACCAGCCCCACCCTCACTTGAGTCCAGAGGTCCCACTATAAGAATCCCTCCCTCAGCTCTGCACCTGGTACTTAATCAGGCCAGTCTGTCTGTCCTTTGCCCCTTGGGTCCCCCCTCCGTATAGCTCCTTTCTGCCTATGATTAAACTCTTCTGTTATTCTTCACTCAAGCCTCCACACCTTTCTCACAGCATTTTTCATTTTTCTGGAGACAGGATCTCATGTAATCTAAGTTAAACCTAAAACTCTCTATATAGTCAAAGATGACCTAGAACTTCCAATCTTCTACCTCTCAAATGCACCACCATGCTGTTTATGCAATGATAGGGATCTAGCCCAGGGCTTTGTGCCTACCTAGGCAAGCACTCTGCTAACTGAGTTACATTCCTAGCCCCCACAAGCATAAGAGTGACTTCATCGGGGAGGACTGGGATCCTTTGGCTCATTATGAGAATCTGGCTCCTCAAAAGCATCCCTGGATGGCTGGGTTCCAGGACCGTGTCTCTTAGAAAGCCCATCCTTTTCTGCCCACTGATGAGCAGGCTGCAGCTGGGTACAAGTTCTGAGTCCTCAGCATGGTATGTACTTCTGTCCAGTCGGAAAGGGCCTCAAAAGAGCTCCGAGAGCCCACAGGGCTCACTCAGCCTGGGACAGACAGGCTGGAAAGCCTGAGTGAGGTAGAACCTTCCTGGAATTCACACTGAAAAATACAGACCCCAAAGATCTCAGTAACCAGAGAGGCACAGTGTCAATCTGTCCTTGATGGCTGGTCATGAGAACCCACCAAGCCATGGATGGATGATCCCTGGGTGGAACAGAGAGCAGGATGAAGGAAGAGTAAAACCATCACACTCATGTTGAGGACAGCATGGCATTCACCCAGGCATGCCACACACACACACACACATACACACACACACACACACACACACACACACACACACACACACACATGACAAGAAAAAGGAAGAAATTTTCTGGTCAACTTGTCCTAGGCATGACAAAAATGTACAAAAATCTAATATAGAAACTCAACTCAACTATACAGAATAACTCTTTCACATATCAACAGCTACACAGAATAACTGTTCCACATAGCAACAACTACTAAGTAAATAAATCAGAACAGGAGGGAACAGGTAAAGGTGCTTGCAGCCTAGTCTGACAATCTTCGTTTGATCCCTAGAACTCTCATGGTGGAAGGTGAGAACCAGCTCCTGCAAATTGTCCCCTGACCTCCATACACACACACACAGACACTGTGGAATAGATTTTTAAAAAGTCAAAGTCTGGCTGGTGCACACCTTTAATCCCAGCACCCAGGAGGCAGAGGCAGGTGGATCTCTATGAGATCCAGCCTGGTCTACAGATCGAGTTCCAGGACAGCCAGGGCTACACAGTGAAACCCTGTCTTGGAAAACAAAATAAATAAATAAATAAATAAATAAACAAGTCTGCTATTTAGCAAAATGGAGAAAACATTTAGTGACTACATCCCAAAAGGCTACTTTTTCTCAAAATATAAAGAGCTACAGCAAACCAACAACCAGTGTCAGGGTGTGTGGAAAGACAGAGGATATGAACAGATGAGTCACAGGAGAGGAGCTGGTTCACAAAACATTGAGAAAAATGCAAATTAAAGCCATGCTAACATATCAGATTGGCAGGGGATTGGAAGGCATATCTGCTTCCAAGGCTATAGGGGGGGTGGGGGGAGCCAAGGCTCACACACTGTTGCCATGGTTGTGACCTCTGTAAACAGTGATTTGGGGAATTTCCCAGCATTACCCATGCACACTCTTTGACCCCATCCTAGGAAGGCATCTCTACACTGGGTACATTAGAGGAAAGCTCAGTACCGTGCATAGGCTATTCAGGCCTCTCTGAAATATTCCACAGGCAGATGCAAGAGTGAAAGGAAGTTTCTTTGTTTGACACCATCACTGGGAAAAGAGGGTGGCAGTCAGAGTCGGTCACAGGACAGAGTGCAGTGCCTGCAGAACCTGCCCCAGGGAAGGCCCGCAGGACCCTATCACCTTGGCTGTTCTTGGGAAAGAAGATTTTCTGAACACTTGTTCTGGAGCAGGTGAGCCTGTTTCTTTTTTAAACCCGTGCAGGGGCAGGGAAGGAGGTGGCTGCATCCCTTTTGCCTTCAGTCTGGGTCAGAGCTCTGGGTACCAAGTCAGAGGTGGGAAGGATGAAGTTCTTATTCCTTATCACCAGCACCCCTGTGCTGGGTAGGCAGAGTCCAGTGCTGACCAAGGGAGCCTTGGCTTCTCGAACTCAGGCTCGGCAGATGCAAGGACAACAGGTGGGTGGTGACAGACACTGTGTGGCCTACTGTGCTGGACCAGATGCAGAGAAAGGAATGAAAAGCCAAGGCTGGAAGCTGGCGGGCCCACCCCTTCCACTGGGGAGAGTTCCCTCGTCTGAGCTCCCAGCCCCCACTTCCACCACTATGGTGCAGGCTGAAACGGAGTCTGTACAGCCTGCATTGTGTGGCCTGAGTGCCACAATGGAGCCCAGGCATCCCGTGAATGTTGCCAGAGCTAATGGAACTGCCTGGACCCCCACTCCGGGGCCACCCTAGCGCTGGCCAGCCCAGCAGTGTGTAGCCCTCCCCACTTCTGAGTCTCCTCATCACTCACGCCTGCCTGCCCGGAGAGAAGAGGGAGCAGTTCACACACCAAGTAGGAGTGACTGAGGCCTGCTGAGCACAGTGGTTCAGGTTCTACCCTGCGCATCTCCTAGCAGCAGTCTGGCCTCCCTGTTGACTTAGTGATGATTGCAGCTGTAAAATGGATAGAAGACCCCCCTCCTGAGAGGGCATCTAGTTCCAGCCCAAGGTGTAAGAGGATGGAGGAGATGGGGATGGAGGAAGGAGAACATTCTCACTGGGGATGAGCAGACAGTGCTCTTGTGTATCTGGCCACAGTCCTGTGGACTGTGGGGTCTGCCTTATCATCTTCCTCTAGTGGGCCAGCTGAAGGTTCTGCAGCCCACTATGGATGCGCTAAAGCTCTGGAGGCTGCTCTTTCCCTCACTTGGTCCCACAGGATGGTAGGGAGGCACCAGGTGCCAAGACCCCAGAACCTAGGTGACTGCAGGCAACAAGGTCCAGTGACCCCAAGGGCACAACCTTGCTTCACCCCAGTACGCTAGCTGCACATTGAGGCCTCTCACCCACCTGTTGTACCCTAAGGTTGGCTCTACTGATCCCCACTTAAGGGTACAGTCTGAGTGTGGAATTACAGTTTCTGCCTTTATGTGTAACACTGGCTATGGGGGTGCATTGTTATGCTCCTGGATCAGAGGAGCCAGAGGGCCTGAAATAGCCAGCAGAGAGGCCCAGAGCCAATTCCCGGGGAGAGCAGCCAGACGGCTAGGCATTGGCCCCAGGCTTGCAGCAGAGGGCATGGGGAAACAAGAAGGACCTGGATGGGCAGCATTCATGAGTCGGGAACCTGAATGGGGTGACCATAGGGTAGGGGACAAGCAGGTCACAGGAGGGTGCTAAGGATGAAGAGGGGGAAAGACGAGGCCATGGGGGCAGTAAGGAGTTCAGGCTCCCTGTGCCTGACCCTCTCCATGGCTTTACTCTGTCCTGGGAACAGGTGTTCTGTAGAAGGCATAGAGGCTGGGGTAAACAGTGCCAGGCTTTGGCCTTCGCCAGTCTGGTGTCCAAATTCTCACAGACGACCAACAGAAGCCATCCTGGACCAGTGCTTGGCTGGATGCTTGTAGTAGCTCTCCTCTCCGTGTAGGGGGATGCTGGCCTGGCTGGGAGCTGGACAGAGGGGGCCTGTCTCAAGAGAATGTGACCACTCTACATGCATGGCAGGTTAAAGTTCATATTCTAGTCCCTAGCCAGCCATATGTTCCTAGTGTGATGTTTGACCCGTTGGCCCTTGCTCTCAGACTGTTTCCCCATCTGTAAGATGGGTTGAGTGGCTGTCCATGTGTCAAGGCTGAGGTGTGAACTCTGAGCCTGGCTATAGAGGAGAAGGCTGGGTGGGCATGTGGCCAAGGGCAGGCCATAGGTGAGATCCTCAGGGCTGGGACAGCAGGCTCTGCTGTCTGCGAGTGAGGAAAACCAAGGCATGAAATAGTAGGGACTTTCCAAGGGCAGAGTCTGAGAAAGAGGGATAAGCAGGGTGAGCTTAGGAGTCTCAGAGGCCAAATGTCGTGTTGAAGAGGACAGAGGATGAGGGACAGCAAGAGCTGGGAGAGAAAGGCACCCACCACCAGGTGTGCATGGTAGTCATCAGAAGTCCGAGCAGTCTTGGATGCCTCTGGGCCATGGAGGTGGAAGCTGATGGCCAGTGTAGGGATGCCTGCTGCCACAGGCCACAGAGATGTGCAGAGTAGCATTGGTGGCAGGGGCCTAGGCTGACATGACTGGCAAGAATGACCATGGCTAGGGATCCAACACGGCCACACACCTTCCTCCCATACTCTGGAGTCCAGGGATCCTCCTTTAGTAGGGTCTGGTCTGCATGCACTCAGAGCTCTCAAGGGCCACTCTAGGCCTTCTACCCCCACAAGCTGGGAACTCACCAGAGGCAGTAACCTAGAGAGAAAGAGAGCTTCCACTCTCCAAAGCCAGCAGTGTGCCTGTTGCAGGGGCTGCCTCCCTAGGGTTGGCTCTGGGCTCCAGAGAGCCACAGACCATGGCACTGATGGCCTTCCATGTACGCTG
This sequence comes from Peromyscus melanophrys, assembly GCA_902168415.1. Classification (NCBI taxonomy): domain Eukaryota; kingdom Metazoa; phylum Chordata; class Mammalia; order Rodentia; family Cricetidae; genus Peromyscus; species Peromyscus melanophrys. The sequence goes on from CABHPR010116738.1 coordinate 12,950, forward strand.
TTAAGGGACCATAGGGAATGGTGATGGTGGGAGGCACCCCTGTGTTAGTAGTGTCTCAGCTCAGCTGGGGCTCTGACTCAGGCCTGCTAGGCATCCCCTCTTCCTCTCCTGGCTGGCCCTGGCTTCAGTTCTCTGGACCCACCAGGAGATAGTGAGAGGAAAGGGGACCTGGCACTGGAGTAAGGGGCCACAGGGACAGGAAGAGGCAGGAACTGTGTTACCCAGGGCCAGACTTGGCCTGGATCTACCAGACCCATGCCCCTATCTCTTAGACCAACTGTAACTCATTCAGGGCCCATGTCCCAGGCCTGGTCCTGCTGTCCCTGCCTCTGAAGATACCCTGGGAAACACAGGCCTTTGATATCTAGAACAGGACTCAAACCTTCCCTACACCACAGACTTGTGCTTCAGAAGGAGAAACTGAGTCAGGATTCCTCATCTGCACAGGTGCTCTGCAGGTGGATACTCACATAGGATACTCCATCTGAGAGGTTGACTCACCTGTTCCCTAAGGCTTCCTTCCTGATACATGAGCTAGTAGCTGAGGTGGACCTCAGCCTCAGCATCGGCCATGGTAAGTGAAATTTCTGTAGCACAGAAGCTGCCTTTGCCCCACATTGAACATCCAGCATGGTCACCAGGCCAGATACTCATCGAACACAGCATATTGTCACCACCCAAGAGACCACATTCTCTTATCTCCTGCGCAAAGATTATCTATCTCAACAGATTTTTTTTTTCCACCCTGGGCATATCACTTGAAGTTCATACAGCACATGGCCCTGGCACTGGCTTCTCTTACTGAGTCTAGCCTAGTACTCCAGACCAATTCGTTGGATCCTGCCCCAGAGCGTGATCTCCTTCCTTGTTCCTTCTCCAGTCCTCTGCATTCCTCTGTCCCTGTGTGTATGTAACCTGGAACGGTCTCCTCTGCCCTGGTGCCCTGGTTGCCCTGCTGGCCTTGCACAGCTGGGAAAAGAAGCAAGTGCCACTCCAATTCTCCAGTGAGAAGACCCGAGCCAGGAAGGAACAGACTTTACTGAAGTCACTGAGAGCTTCCCCTGCAGAGGATGTTGGAGAGGCTCCTCTGACCCTCCAGGTAGGGACTGGGCATCCAGCAGGATGTCTGGTATGACTCTGAGTAGGAGCATGGAGACTTTCTCTCAGGAAAGAAACGTAGGCATCCTCCCCACAGCACCACCTGTGCAGCCCAGCAGCCTGAGGGAGGCTTGCCCAGCAAGGAGAGGAGATAACTACCCCCACTTAGCCTAGTAATTGCTCCTGGAGAACAGAGGAGAACAGAATCATTAATGTTGAGAATAACACGTCACCCCTGCTGGTGGCTGGACACCACCGGGCTACAGCAGGTTTTCCCAGAAACCTGGTCATCTTCCTTTGCTTTAGACCATCCCTGAAACTGGAATGCACTGAAGCCTGGTACGGCTGCTCCCCCAGATGACCCCAATCTCCCCTGCCCATCCCCTCCCAAACCAGGGAAGCTCAGCTGGCCTCCAGGATACTGGGGAATCTCAAGAGGAGTGTCCATTCCCAGCTCTTCAGAATAGACAGAGGCCAGGATGGCAGATCTAGGGTGGTCTGGGGCCCCACAGGACACTTGTAGGCTCTACACCTTGTGTACCTCATAGGGCCTGGGGGAGGCTCAAGCTGTCTCCCCAGGATGTCTTTGGGGATGTCAAAGTTACAGAAACCCCAGAGCATCCTCAGAACCTCTGAGCCAGTGGTTCTCAACCTTCCTAATGGACCCTTTAATATAGTTCCTCACGTTCCTATGACCCCCAACCATAAAATTATTTTCATTGCTACTTCATAACTGTAATTTTGCTACTGTTAGGAATCATAATGTAAATATATGTGTATTCTGATGGTCTTAGGCTACAGGTTGAGAACGGCTGCTCTGAGCTGAGCCAAAGTAGCTACTGGTTTGTCTCTGTCTTTGTCTCTATGGTGACTCCGTTTCACCACTCTTTTGTTTTTTTTTTTTTCAAGACAGGGTCTCACCATGTAACTCTGGCTGTCCTGGAACTGACTATATAGACCTGCTGGCCTCAAACTCACAGAGATTCCCCTGCCTCTGCCTCCTATGTGACACTATGCCTGGCTTCATTTCCCCCATTCCATTCTTAAAACAAGCCTCACAGGGTGATGATAATATATCAGGAAGTAAGTGGCTACTTTCCTCAGTCCTAAGGACCTAAGGACCACCAGTGAATGGAAGCCAGGGTTAATCACCATTAGCCATGAAAATACCCTGGCCATGAGAGCACCAACTCAACTCAGGCCTATAACGTGGGGCCAGAGTGGGCACTGAACCTACCTCTGGGACTGGCTGTTTGAGATGAAGGATCCATCCTCTGCCCACCTTGGCTAGGAGAAAGGAGATGAGATGGGTGAGCTATCTTGGAGTTGCTCAAAACAGTCAGCCAGCTCTGCCAGGCCCTGCTGCATCTGGCCAAGGCAGTGGTCCCTGAGCGTAGTCCCCAGGCTGGGTCCGTAGTCCCTTCAGCCCGCTGGTCTTCGGGTGTTCAGGGTCTTGGCTCTCCCCTCCCCATTCCTAATCGCCATGGTTGTGGGGATACCATCACACTCCTGGCAGCCCCCAACCCACCTTTGGAATCTGTACCTGCCTCTATTCTCAGGAACTGACTCTCAGGCTTGTGCCTAGACATTTGGAGGCCACATTTCTCATCTAATATGCAGGAGGCAGTAGACACAGACAATGAGGGCTGGAGGACTGGAGGATATGGTGGGAACGGTTCAGGATGCCCCCCACCCCCACCCCAGCTGCCTCCTCCCCTCTGAAACACATCTGGCTCTGCATCCCCCAGAAGCTGGGGCAAGTCCTAGGGATGTCTCTACCCAAGGGATGGGGATTGGCTGGTCCAGGTGGTACGACCCTGCCCTCTGCCCTGCCGCCCACTCACCCCAGCCCACTCAGTGACCCAGAGACAGACCCGGAATCCAGCCAGAGCAGAACGCTGCAGCTTCCCACCCGAATAGCTGGTGGGTGGTGGCCTCCCTCCTGTGCGTTCAGGCACAAGCTGGAATGCAGACTCCATTGCTCTCCTTGGCTGGAGCTACACACAGAGCTCAGCTTTCTGCCTGCCTCCGTCCTGCCTCTTCCCATCCAAGTCCATCACTGTGAGCATTTCCCACGCCGTCGGACTTTCCGTGGTTCCGCAGGCGTCACTGGTTACTGTCAGCAGCCCACTGCTTAGTTAGATGGCGCCGCCCCACTCCACACATTTGGTCCCTTTCCAGGTCTGGGGTTATAAATAACACCTCCAGGGGTCCCTGCAGCGGCCAGCTTTCTGGCTCCCACGATGCTTCCTCAGGAGGAACTCCCAGAAGTGGAACCCACAGGTCATGGCGCCTGGGCCTCTAATGCCTCTCACTGCCCACAATCGCTGGAGTGAATCTGGGAACCAGCTGGGTGAAAAGAGAAAACTGCCAGGCCCTTACTGCAGCGGGGACTCAACTGCTCAGGATTGACAGTCTCCTTGGGCCTTATACTGCTCAGCTTGCCCAATTCTAAGGAGTTCTCACGCTATCAGACCCACATGACAAGCTCATATTTTTGGTGGACGATTTGTGTCTTCAGGATCTGCTTAAAATATCCCAGGGCTTTTTTGTTTGTTTAGTGGTGCTGCTGGAGATGTAACTCAGGACCTTGGTCATACTAGGCCAATGCTTTACCCCTGGGCCCCAACCCTGGCCCTCCTGGAGCTTTTTCATCCATAGCAAGCTCTAACCAGAGACATACAGACATCTACCAGCAACCTCAGGGTGACCTTGGCTGCCTTCCACTCTAGTGGGGGGTCTAGAGCAGGCTTGACCAGAGTCCTAGCATATGCTGAAGGAATCCTGTAGCTGAGGATACCTGGAGTGGAGGCGTGTACTGAGAGGTCAGGCCCCAGAGCTTCAGGGAGCTAGCCAGAAACCCTGGCTTTGTCTGTGATGTTGAGCCGACTCTGGTGTGCAACCCGAGCTGTGGGCTTCGGAGACGTACACATGGGCAGAGCTGTTGTGCTGGCCTGACAGCTGATGCAGCCAGGTGGTGGACACAGCACAGGGAAGTCACTGTTTCCTGTGGACTTCAGAAGCTCTGTGATGCCTCTGGCCTGCTCCTTCCTTTCTCCCAGGACCTCCAGCCTCTGTGGGTTTTCCTGTTTACTGTGTCTCAGAGGCCAGCCTGGATCTGGATGGTTGGGGCTGGTTGTCTGTCACTCCCAGGTCACAGTGCCGTCGGGCAGTGGGGCTGGCAGAGGTAGGCTCATCTCACATCTGACTCTACCCTGGACCCTGGCTTAGTGACTCAGTCCTCTTCAGCAACCCAGCCCAGCTTGGCTGCCCCTCTTACAGGAAGCCTTCCCCAAGCTTGAGGGAGCAAAGGAGCAGTCTGCCGTGGGCACTAGCCACTCAAGCCTACCTTCCTAGCTACCTATGCAGGCCTCTGAGCAGTGTGACTCCTGGGCTGGTGCTCAGAGCCAGGACCTTGAGCAGGGCCAAGCCAGGGGACTGTGAATTCCCCAAACTGACACACACCTCTGACTGTCAGCTCGGTTGCAGATGTTAGGGAAGTAGAGGATAGGAGGGGTAGGGGGCTGTCTACCATCCCAAGACCACTCAATAGCGAACTGCAGGTGAGCAGGTGGTGGGGGGCGTGGGGAGAGGCCACCCAGAGGTCAGGACTCAGAGTCTATCAGGAAAAGAGTTTAGTGAACTAGGAAGGACAAACTGTGAAGTGCCTGCCTTACTCTTTTAATCACCACATGTTCAGCTCAAATTCAGGCAATGTTTCCCAAGCAGACGTGGTCAGATAACATGGCTGAAATAATCTAAACTTTT
>CABHPR010116739.1:0-16497 GCA_902168415.1 Peromyscus melanophrys
TGATCTCTGGGAGGCACCTGGGAGAAGAAGAGAATCAATTTCTGCAACCTGTTCTCTAACTGCACATGCACATCATGGCATGAACGCAAACACACACTAAACTGAAAGGTTACAACAAGTTTTATCTAAACAGGAAGGGAAATAGAAAGTTCAGAGTCACAAGACTTTGGGAGTTCCAGCAACTTTAACTTCACGTGTTCAGAATTCAGCTCTGAGTAGACCCTGTAAGTTCCCACTCAGCAGGAACTAAGAGTAGCAACCTCACACTCACCAGATGGGCCATGATGCTCAGTTTGTGCAGCGAGGGCTGCCGGTTGAACAACACCACATCTCCGTCTATCAGGTGTCTCTCTACGATGTCGCCGAACTTGAGCTCCTGAGCCATCTTTTCCCGGTTTCCATACTTCAGGAACCTGAGAGTGCAGGATACACACACACATATGGTCTCTGAACCAAGTTCTCTCGACACACTTCTCCCACTCAGATCAGAAACTGATGTCTATGACACTTAAACTAATCTAAGACGCTACAAACTTACTGACTTATTTGAGACAAGATCTTCCCATGTAGCCCAGGCTGACCTGGAATCTATGAGCCTCCTGCATTAGCCTTCCAAATGCTGGGACAACAGACATGGCTTCATTTCTTTTCTTTTTTCTTTTTTTGAGATAGAGTTTCTTTGTACAGCCCTGGCTGTCCTGGAACTGACTCTGTAGACCAGGCTGGCCTTGAGCTCACAGAGATCCGCCTGCCTCTGCCTCCTGAGGGCTGGGATGAAAGGTGTGCGCCACCACTGCCCGGCAAGACCCTATTTTTAATAAGAGGGTGCTGGGAACTGGAGGTACAGTTCAGCAGTACACAAGGTGTTTGATTAGCATCCTGAAAGCCCTGGATTCAGTCTCCAGATCCAGGAGAGATGGTTACTAAAATATGAAAGTATTTTGTTTTAGAATCATAGAAATATAGTAATATTCTTTTTTCTATGGGATCCTTAAAACCCTCATGACATAAGCCACTGGTGGTCACCTCACCTGGCTGTGCAAGCCAAACTTGGTGAAATGAGCACCAGTGAGAGATCCTCAAGAGTCCAGTGACATAGAAAACAAGCTGTTTGTATTCTCAAGGGAGTCTGTGTATCTAGGTCTAATAACGTCACATGTAAGAGAACAATACTTCATGCATATGCAGTGATCAGAGACAATGACAGGCACAGGACTACTTAATTTAAACATCTACATTCTACATGCCCAAATGCCCGTCAGTGTATCTAGAATGCATTCCATGGTTCTGGTGAACAGTACCGTCAGGCAGGTTAATCCCACACAACTGGGAAAGCATTACCTTTTCATCTGCATGTGTCTCTGCTGGATGAAATTGGCTCCTGGGTGAACATCAGGGCCATTTCGAACCAATTTCCTCAAAAAATTGATGTTTGCTTTGTTCACCTATAGGGCCATGATAAAAACACAGTAAGACAGTTTCCTTAGCCAACAGTACTCAGTTGTTCACTGTATAGGTTCTAATGAAAGAGAGCTACCACGGGGCAGCTGAGGCCCCCAGTCATGACTATAGTTGCAAGAACAGCAAACTGGCAGACAGCAGCCTAGATCTAAAGAGGCTTGGCTAAGTCTTTCTCAGTTTCTAATCTCCCTATGTGTACTGAACTGCACAGTACTGTGAATGCAATCTGTGGCAACTTCATCTGCCAGTTTTCACCAGACTCTAAGGCTTAAAAGATATGACAGCAGTACCATGGGCTGCTGTCTGCTCCAACCATGCTCTGTAACTTCTTGGTCAATGGTTTAATGGGAAAGAATTCTTCATTCAAATGAGGACACTTGGAACAGGTTTATGACAAGCATTGATGATCCAGATTGTCTATAAACCTCAGGCATGCAGCTAAGCTGCATATCAGCAAGCTTTTATTACCAGGCGCTATGGTGGTCTAAGTCTCTATATGGAGCTTAGGGTTGGAGGGCACTGCATCCACCATCTTATACTCAGAGTATTGAACTGAATGCAGACTGCTGCAGGCTTTCTCACTGTATCCACCATCTTATACTCATAGTATGAACTGAATGCAGACTGCGCAGACTTTCTCATTGTATCCACTAGAGTATGAACTGAATACAGACTGCTGAAAGCTTTCTGGTTGAGCAGAAACAGCTTTCAAATGATCAGATTCTTGGACTCAGTCATTTTACAGTTAAAAACTAACAACCCATAACGAGAAAACTAACTAGGAAGAACTGATTATTTTTATTATTTTGACAATGTTGTGACCAGAAGTTTTTGGATGGCTAGACTACAAAATGTACAAACAAATGAGAAGCACTGCTAATTTTATTAAATATTTTTTAAATAGTAGTGTTTAGGAAAATGTTTCAGTGCGGCATAGAAGGTGGAATGGATGCTTTCATAAACACCAAGCATGATACAAGAGTCACTTCAAAGACAACACCCCCAAACTGTCACTCATCTCAAATGCTCCCATCACCAAAATGTGCAAACCAGAATGGCTAGGTGACACTGACTGAACTGATCATGGATTGAGTAGGTTTTGGTGTTTGGAGAAAGCCTGAGGTAGATGGGTATGCCCTTTTGTTTTAAAACTGCTGAATGGGGCCGGGCGTTGGTGGCGCACACCTTTAATCCCAGCACTCGGGAGGCAGAGGCAGGCGGATCTCTGTGAGTTCGAGGCCAGCCTGGGCTACCAAGTGAGCTCCAGGAAAGGCGCAAAGCTACACAGAGAAACCCTGTCTCGAAAAACCAAAAAAAAAAAAAACCTGCTGAATGGGCTTAGGATGAGGTCAGTTGACCTCCCAGCTATGAGGCCCCAGTTTCATCTCTAGCAACTGGGGAAAAAAAGAAAATTAAAATTGATAAAAATAAACAGCAGATTCTTTTGCAGATATAAAATGTTTTCTTTTTTCATCTGCAGCTGTCTCTAACTGACAGCGATATGGTAAGAGCTGGTGAGATGGCTCACTGGTTTGGTAAAAACTCTTGCCAGCAGGTCTGAGGACCTAAACTCCATCAATGAAACTCACTGTGGGAAGAACTGACTCCTGAAATTTGTCCTTTGACCTCCACATGCACACTCATGCATGTGTGCACACACATACACTAAAAATATAAACAGAATACAAAGACAGTAACTTAAGTACTTTATCCACCACCCCTTTAAAAACTTAAAAAGCTGAGCCAGGCATGGTGGCACAGGCCTTTAATCCCAGCACTTGGGAGGTAGAGGCAGGCAGAGCTCTGTTAGTTCAAAGCCACCCTGGTCTACATAGTGAGTTCCAGGACAGACAGCTACATAGTGAGATCCTGTTTCAAAAAACCAAACCAGAACCAAAAAACACTTAAAAAAAAAAAAAAAAAAAGCAAAGAAAAAAAGCCTATTATTGAATATAGCAATTTTACAAGAATTGTCTCCTTAGAATCAGTGAGATTCCATGGTCTGTGGAGCAGGGTGTAGGTCAGGGGTCGAGTGCTCACATACATGCCTGGCACACGTGGTCCCAGGCTGGGTCTCTACCTTTTCAACAAACAAACAAACGAAAACCCAACAACCTCCAGCTACAGCTATGACTGCACCAGTGTAGATGTAGAGGTTGTGTGTTTAAAAAAGTGGAATGAGTTGGAGAAATGGCTCAGCAGTTAAGAGCACTGGCTGATCTTCCAGAGGTCCTGAGTTCAATTCTCAGGAACCACAGTGAGGTTCACAACTACCTATAATGGGTTCTGATGCCCCCTTCTGGCATGCAGATGTATATGCAGACAGAGCACTATTTTTAAAACTAAAAAAATAAAAAATAAAAAAAATGGAATGAGATATTTTCACAAAGCTGTGTGGGTTTCTGGGGACTTGCCTCTACATGTAGCATGAAATATCAAAATGGAAACACTGGATTGGAAACAAAGAACTGGGCAGCTGAATGGTATTTACCTTCTCAGGAAAAGTTAGAATTTTGGCCACATGAACTGGCACAGCTACTTCATCAATCCGGAGGTTGGGGTCAGGTGAGATGACTGTTCGGCCAGAAAAATCCACCCTCTTCCCGGACAGATTACCTCTAAATCGACCTAAATAAATAAAAAACACCATAGGTCCCATTACATGCCTCGGGCTGTTTCTGAGGATCTGAACAGACACATACTCCCTCAGTAGGTAACAATGGTAGATCTTGTCAGGAACCTACCCTGCTTCCCCTTCAGGCGCTGGACAAAGCCTCGAGTCCACTTCTTGGGGGCCATGTTGAGGGGGATGCCAGAGAGCTCACTGTTGATGTAGAGGGCACACTGCAGCTGCAGGAAATCCCAGTCCTCCATGATCATCTGTGTCTTGGCTCCTGAGATCCGGTGCTATGAGTACAGAAAGATCAGAAACTGCTCTCTGAGTTTTCTTGCATTTTAGTGATCTAACATCTCTAGATGCACACAGTGCAGAATGCACAAGTTAACGGGAAACACTGACCTTTTTAATAACATCATTTAGGAAAATGATCTCTGTCAGTTTCATTGTCAGGTCATCTTCATTGGTTCCAGACTTCAAATCGCTCACGACAGAGGGTCTGATACACAAGGGAGGCACCAAAAGTCGGGTGAGAATCAAATCAGAGGGCTTTCCAGCTTCTGGGTTCATCAGAAGTAAAGGGACATCTTCAGCGGGGATGCGCTTAAACAAATTCAGAACAACTAAGGGATTCAAGTTCTCCTATAGGAAGTAAGAAGGAAGGAAGGAGATAATAGGTTAGTTTCCTAAGGGTTGGTAATATTATCCTTCCCTATGTTTGCTTTTCTTGAAGACATGATCCCATGCAGCCTCAAACTTGCTATGTGGTAGAGACTTGCCTAGGGCTAGCTAGCCAGCAAACCCTAGGGTTCTTCCCATCTCCACTTCCCCAGGGCTGGGATTATAAGCATATACCACCACAATGGCTCCCCGACCTCATGTGGGTTCTGGATAGTCAACTGAAATCCTTGTGCAAGCACCTAACCCTGATTTTGTTTTCTTTTTATTATAATCAATTTTTTCTTAATAAGTTTATATTACCTTTGAATTAAGTTCATCAGTGTAAGTGTTATGTTGTGGAGGAAGGGAAGGGCTCACAACACTCCACCCTAGCTAAGGAGCCATTGCTAGTTTATGGCTTTTAGGGAAGGGAGAGACAGTTCTCTTTAAGGGTGTGGCTCTCTTTAACTGTGTTCCAGCAGAAGACCCCATACCCTTGAGATATGGGCAGTATAAATTTGACTGGTGGGTTATTTAAAAGAGAAAGAGAACATGAAGTTGGGAAGAGATAGGCAGTGGATCTGATGGGATTTAGAGGGGAGAGTAGGGTGTGAACATGATGAAAATATATTGGATGTATATATGACATTGTTAAAGAATTGACAAATATATTATATTTAAAATGTTAAGCTACGAATCACTAACTGACTAAGAACTCTGCACATTACTAGAGATCTAAAAATCCTAAGAATGGAGCCAGGCATGGTGTCCCACACCTTTAATCCCTGCTTTTCAAGGCAGAGGCAGGCCAGCCTGGTTTACAGAGTAAGCTCCAGGACAGCCAGGACTACACAGAGCAATGGTTCTCAATATTCTTGATGCGGAGACCCTTTAGTACAGTTCCTCATGTTGTGGTGACCACCCAACCATTAAATTTTTTTTGCGACTTCATAACTGTAGTTATGCTATTGTTATGAATTGTAATGTAAACATTTGTGTTTTCCGATGGTCTCAGGTGACCCCTGTGAAAGGGTTGTTCAACCCCTGGGGGTCAAGACCCACAGTTTGAGAACCACTGACATATAAAGCCCCTGTCTCAAAATCAAATGCACAAAAAATGGTCATTATGCGTCTTGTTTTCTACTGACTAAATTTTCTGGGGATTTTATTAACCGAATCTTACATTTCAATAATGAAATGTTAGAAACACCTCCCTACCATCGGAGAAAATAGGGTAGGAAATCTTGAAGAGCATTGAGAAATGGTAGGAAGAGAACAGAGGCCAGACCACAGCTGAGGATCTGTCAGAGCTGGACAGGACACTGGCATGCCAGGAAACTGAAAGGCCAGAGGACGGCAAAGTCTAGAAACCACTTACTAGCAAGAGCAGTTCCCCAAGAGTGACAGAACAGCCTGCCCAGGGGCACTGGGAGGAGGAGGAGGCTGGCAACTGCGCTCTACAGAAGGGTGCAGACCAGGACCAGTGAGAGGACACAGCGAGCAGGCAGGACACAGAGGTGCAAAGGCATGACTGCTGACCACCAGCGAGGGACTCGTCATCAACCTCGGGACTTGTACTATGCGTGACATGAGTTTGAGTGCTCACTAGTCTTCCAGGGACAGACTATAATTTCTGTCCAATTCCTGAAGGACCTGTACTGCAGTGCTGCCCACAAAGGCATGGACTGGCATAGACTGGGCTGGACTAAGCGGCTCCACTCACGACCTGGGTATGGCAGCACAAGCCTGTAATTCCAGGACTCAGGAGACTGAGGAGTTATGGGAATGGAAGATCCTGGGCTACACACTGGGACCCTGTCTATTCCCCCATGCCCATGAGGAAAGAAAACCACTAAAGGGAAGTACAAGCAAACAAATGGAGTTACACCCAGACTCAGAAGGACAAACATGGTATGTACTCACTCATAAGTGGATACTAGCTATAAAGCAAAGGACAGTCAGACTGCAACCCACAGATCCAGGGAAGCTACCTAGCAGGGGGGACCCCAGGATGACTGTGGCTTATAATAAGTTTTGGTTTTACCCACACACTGGGCAAGCTTTAGTGAAACATTTCACCATTAGGATAAGAATCTGTACTGTATCAATCTGATGAAAGAAAATACTGGCCGTACTTTCAGGAGAGGAGGTTAAAATCTTTTTAGAATATGGACTAGCCTATAGAAAAATGTCTGCTGTAAATCAAACAGTGAAGGGGAAGATGATTAGGAATCTCACTTACACAACTTAAGTAAAACACAGCACTCAGAACAGATGAAGATAGGTTTCTTCTGTATCCCAGATCTAATCAATATTTATATGTATAATTCAGCTATCATTTGGCTTAAAAGGGCTTATTGGGAAATGCTATCATTTATATTATTTTCTACAGAGAAAATATTTTACTGTTTAAAATAACCCTGGACTTTTACATTATAACCTGTTTTTATGTTCAGGCTGTGTATTATTTCTCCTGCAGTTGTACATAAAATGTTTTTACATTTAAAAAAAAAAAGGACAAATACTATAGAATTGGATTACATGAAATATATAGACTATACAAATTCATAGAGACAGAAAGATTAGACATTATCTCAAGATAGAGAAAAAAGGAATATAGAGCAATGGTTTCCTAAGTACAGAATCTCTGTTTTGTGTGATGGAAAAACCCCACAAATGAACAGTAGTATCAGACATAATATCATGAATATAATAAATCAATACAATTAATGTAATTAATGAATATAACAAATATAATTATTGAATGAATACTGCAAATGTAATCAATGAGTACCACAAATGTAATTAATATCATGAGTGTAATTAATGAATATCATGAGTGTAATTTAAAAAATTAATTTATTAAAATAAATAAATAAATAAAGCAAGTAGGAAAAAAAATGGAGTTACAAGGCCAATCCCAATAAACTTAGTGCCAGACGCACACCTGCCACAGTTCCATGAAGTACTATGGGGAGCTGACAACATAACTGGGGATGGAGCGTGGAGGAGGGAAAGAATATGTACAAGTGTATGTGTATGCACATGTGTGCCCTGCATGATGTTTGTGAGGTGCAGGCAAAGGGAAGGCATGTGTTTTCAGCTCACCTGAGCCCTTCCCAGCAGTGGCTCAACCTCTTTGTTATGCTCAATGGCTGTCTCAAAGGACTGCAGGAAATTTGATACAACGGGATCCACGACTTTTTTGTTGGTCTTGTATTTTTCATGAATTATCTTCAGCAAGCCACATTTCTTTACGGTACCTACAAGAGTGAATTCATTTACCAAGGATTTAAAAAGTCAGATCTCAGCTATGCTGGCTAAAGGGTACAGTCTAATGAAACTGCTACAGCAGTCAAAGGAGAGAGAAACATTTTCTAGGAACACACCAGCTGCTGCGCCCATAAGCCTAATTCACAGGGAAAAGGCTGATTCTAAAACATCCTACAGAACCAATCCATGAAACAAGAATGGGGCAGAAGGGCTGTCGCTGAGCCTCTGGGCATCCCCTCACCGTTAAAGGCGCCACAGTAGTGACAGGTGCTCTTCTTCCGGCACTTATCTGAGATCCTCTTCTTCAGGCCCCGCTTCTGCAGGTAGGTCAGACCAGGCCTCTTCAGGAAGTCTAGAAACTGCTGCTTCTCCTCCTGGGACAGCAGAATGTGGCAGCAGGTTTTGCAGATCATCTTTTAAAGGTTAAGCAGAATGGAAACCAAGGTAAGAGACAAAAAAAAGTCCTCCCTTTTAAAACTGCCACCTCTGACTGGGCAGTGGTGGCGCATGCCTTTAATCCCAGCACTCAGGAGGCAGAGGCAGGCAGATCTCTGTGAGTTCAAGTCCAGCCTGGTCTACAGAGTGAGTTCCAGGACAGCTTCACAGAGAAACCCTGTCATGAAAAAAAAAATCAAGCAAACAAACAAAACAAAAAGCCACTCTGGAGCTACCAAAATGGATTACTGGGAAAGGTGCTTTGCTGCTAAGCCAGATCATCTGAGCCCAATCCCTAGGAACCACAAGTTAGGAAAACACTGACCCACACTGAGTGCCCACATATATATAAATACACACAAAATAAATAAATGTAATAATACTGCTAACTATCACCTCTTTGTTGTGTACAGAGTGAATTATCATGAATCAAGACCTGCACATAGAGCCAGCCCGTGTTTTCAGAATGTTGGCGGTACTCAAGGCCAGATTGGCAAGATTTTGTTGCTATCTTTTTCTTTGTGCTTTCTATATTATTTCAACTAATTATTTTTGGGCAGTGCTGGGGAATTGAACCTAGGGCCTTATGCATGCTAAGTAGGTGTTTATCAATGAACTATATCCACAGCCCTTGGTTTTGGGCGCAGGGTCTTGTTATTTAGTTCAGGCTGACCTTGAACTCACGTGGTGTCTCAGGCTAGCTTCAAATTTTCAATTTTCCTGCTTCTGCTAAGATTGTGTGTTAAGCCTAGCTTAACATTATTTGCAATGAATAAACTACCACTTTCATTTGTTTTTGTTTTTTTTTCTTTTAACATTTACTTATTCTAGTGTGATAGTGTGTGTGTATCTGCACACAGAGGGCAGAAGGAGTCAGTTCTCTTCTAGACACCATGGGACCTGGCCATTGAACTCAGGTGGTCAAACTTGACATCAAGTACCTTTACCCACTAAGCCATCTCCTCTGTCAGCTATTACTTCTCAAGGGAAATAAAACATTACAGAATCTGTAAGGAATTTAACATAATGCAAGATTGTGATTGTGGTGGTTTGAATGTAATTGGCACCCAAAATTTCATCGCGTGTGGCACTATTAGGAGATGTGGCTTTGTTGAAGTGGTTTGACCTTGTTGGAGGAGCTATGTCACTGTGGGGAGGGGCTTTGAGGTTATGCTCAGGATTCTGCCCAGTGTCTTAGTCAACTACCTGTTGTCTGCAAGCTAAGATGTAGCCAGCATCATGTCTGCCTGCACACCACCATGCTCCCCGCCATGATGATAATGTACCGAACCTCTGAAACTCTAAGAGAGCTTCCACAATTAAATGTTTTCTTTATAAGAGTTGACTTGGTCAAGGTGTCTCTTCAAAGTAATAGAAACCCTAAGACAATGATACCATGTATTTAGTATAAAAACTTCCCCCAGCTACACAGAGAAACTGTCTCAGAAAAATAAAAATAAAAAACAAAAACAAACAAAAAACTTCCCCTGACACACCCTTCCTCACTCAACAGTGCCTGGGTTCACTCCAGTGCTCCTGACTAAGCACTGTTGAATTTCTCCCTTGCTCACCTGTAGGATGCCAATGACTGCTCTGAAGTACCCCACGTGAAAGCATGGCAGCTCTAGATCGATGTACCCATAGTGGCCTAGACAGTCTGCCAAGTTTTTCCCACAGGTTTCACAAGGGCGGTCCTTTTCGCTTGTGCCCTTTGGAGGAAAGTATACCCAACCATTAGTGGAAAGCACAAGAAAGGGGCCCAGGCCTCACACCTCACGAACAGCTGGGCAGACAGGCAAAGGCTAGAGTTCCTAATTCAGACTCAGACATGCAGGGGGAGGAGAGGGAGAGAAACCCTGGCTCCTTCCCATATGGCAAGCCACCTGATTCAGTGGGTCAACTGTCGGACACTGAGTGGGACAGAACCTTACCATCCTATGGTCGAGCACTCCATACAACAAAGGGGCATGGTTGTTGTCTTGACTGTAGAGGTTCTTACTGACGACCTGGATATGTGCCTGCTGACGCATCTCCTCGGGGGACTTCATTCCAAAACAGATATGGCTTCTGCAATGGAAACAAACAGGGAGAAAAGGTACATCAAAGCCCATGGGTCCAGACACACATGGAGCCTACCAAAACTACCCTGCCCTTCTGACTCTCTGGACAGGCTAGTTCCACCAGACCCAAATATAATTTAACTTCTCTAGGTCTTCCTTCAAAACAACCCTTTATCTTATGGGAAACAGTTCCTATTTCCCTCAGGAAATGTTACTGCTCTCCAAGGTCACGGGTGACTGACCTAATGGTGAAGAGAATGACGTTCTCATTTTACTGTTCTGCAGGCCCTGGGGTTCACCCCACTCCCTCCCAATCTGGAATCCCTTCCCTCTCTCTGCTCTCATGGTACTCTACACACTGAGGATCCCTCCTCTTGCTGCACACCCCTTCTTCGGTGTCATTTGTCTATTCCTTTAGTGTCTTCTGAAGTTTCTTCTCCCACTGCTGTCATATGATACTGGAGCCCGCCTCATCCTGGGTCATAACCCTCCTCGTTTCTTTTCACTGAATGAGCCTCTGACTAGTTCCTTTGTACAAATGGCTATCTGCTTGCCAAATCTCTTCAGGTTAGCCACTTCTAGTCAACCAGGCATAGGCATCTTCAACACAGTGTATCTCAAACATTACGTCTATATTGAATATATATAGGCTTTCTCCCTTTCATTATTTTCTAAGAAACCAACCAACAAACAGACAAAAACACAGTAAAGCAACAATTTACAAAGCCAAATAGATTATCTAGAGATACCGTGCCACTTTGCATAAAGGACTTAACATCCTCTTAGTTTAGTATCTGTTTATGAGTGCTGAGGGGTTGGAACCAATGTCCCATGGAGTGATGACTGTTCATAAAGGATGTAGAGAATCAAAATGACATGGAATGGTGTAGTCTGGGGGCACAACAGGGTCTCTGCAGAAAGATTCTCTGCAAAACTGACCTTCCAGTTGAATTCCAAGTAGGAAAGGAGCCCACACATAAGGCAATTAGAAGAATGAACATTGGAAGCAGAAGACAGATCCCTGGGCTCACACACTCTGGGCATCGTCAAGCAACCACATACAAGCAGCACAATGGGGCACAGACAGCTAGCTAAGGGTACAGGATGGCTCTAGTAAGGCCTGCAGGGGGGCCAAGGCCTGGGATCAGGAGAGTATTAAGTGTCAATGTAATAGAGAGCTACTGGAAGATCCAAGTGACATAGATCTAGTTTTCTTTTGAAATGAAGGGTCTTGCTATATGGCTCTGACTAGCCTCAAATTTATGATCCTCCTGCCTTGGCCTGAGTGCTGGGATTACAGGCCTGTGCCATCACAATTGACCTCATCTGCATTCTAACTATCCTGGGGCTGCTGTGAGAGAAAGCATTTTAAGTGGATAGGGTGGGTGTGAAGTACTGGGAGGGGTGATACTGAGAACAGCTGGGAGGTCACCCAGGTTAGACATCTGTTCTAGTGAATGTTAACCACACACAAACAATGTCCATCTCATTTCTCTCTTACCTCCATCTCTACTCTTTTTTCGACTTTACACACTAAGCCTCTTTGAATCCACTTTTCTCCATGTCCCTACACCCATCCTCAGGTCCCCACCCACAGTTCAGGCCATCATCATTCCCAGTCTGAAACGAGGAATTTTACTCAAATGCTGTCCTGGTCAAACACTTCAAGAGTCTGACACTCC
Source organism: Peromyscus melanophrys (assembly GCA_902168415.1). Taxonomy (NCBI): domain Eukaryota; kingdom Metazoa; phylum Chordata; class Mammalia; order Rodentia; family Cricetidae; genus Peromyscus; species Peromyscus melanophrys. Next base: position 12,189 of record CABHPR010116739.1, read on the forward strand.
CTGCAAGACTCTCACAGTGTAAGTCCCCTGCTTCACTTCTATCAGCCAACCCTGTCCTTCCAATAGCGTTTTTGAAAAAGGCCTGGTCTGTGGTGCTCCCGTTACCCCCTCTGTGTGTCGTTGCATTTGCCCCAACCAGGGCTGATTTGACTGCTCTCCACTAGACAAAGCAGCAAATGCTGCATTCATGTGGAATCTTTAGTGCTCAACACTGGCCTCAGGACTCTCTCGTGCTCCTTAAAAATGAATGGATCTGCCTTAAAAACAAACTGAAAACTCTTAGGGAAGGTCTATGGTTTAATCATTAAGCTGTGAAGCAGAGGGCCCAGAACAGCAGCTTGGATCTCAGCCTGCCCCCTAGCTGCTGTGAACCCACTTTCTAGCTGACAACCTTGGGTCATCACACACTGTCTCCCCGTGCCAGGGAAAAGTTCCTGAGAGGAGTCAGCGTGGGGCTTCGGGAGGTGGCATCTTGGCTCAGGACGCCCGATCTGACACTGCCCGGTCCATCCCACTTTATCCACCGCAGTTCAGGGACCCCATAAGATCTGAAGTCCCATCCTGGAACTTCTCTCTTCGCTCTCTTCACAACTGTCCCTCACCTGGAACCCTCTGGGACCCGGGACCCCAGCATCCACCACCGGCCACGTCTTACATTTTCTTAGCTACATCCGTCTCCCTGAACCGCTCCTTCACCATGGTGCCGGCTGCCGGCGCCCTTCTCGGGGCTCCGACTACAGAAACCACTGTCGCTGCAGCTTCCCGGAGCTTCTGGATTTAGAGCTTAGAGAGCAGCAGCTGTCCCTGGACGACCATAGAGCGCCGCACGTGCCACTTCCTCTTCCGCCCCGGGGTCTGTCCAGAGAGGCTTCTCACTGGCGCCTGCATAAAATGCACGAGAGAGAGAGAGAGAGAGAGAGAGAGAGAGAGAGAGAGAGAGAGAGAGAGAGAAATGCTGCACTTTCTTATCTCAAGGCCAATAGATAGATAGATTAGATAGATAGATAGAGTAAGTAAATAAATAAATACATCAAATGAAAAACACAAAATCAATATTTTGTGAATGAAGAGCATTGGAAACCAAAATCCACCTGCCAAAGAAAATAGATTGTTACTTCACTAAATCTATTACTGAAAATTCTCAGTTGTCTTCTTTTTATTTTATTTTTTCTTTGTTTTATCTCTTTATTAAGAAATTTTTTATTCACTTATATACCATCCACAGATTCCCCCTCTTATTCTTCCTCTTGCTCCATCCCATCCCCCCCAAGGAATCCCCCCCATTTCCACCCCCAAATAGGTAAGACCTCCCATGGGGAGTCAACAAAGCCTGGTACATTCAGTTGAAGGAGGTCCAAGCCCCTCCCCCTGCATCAAGGCTGTGCAAGGTGTCCCACCATAGGTAATGTGCTCCAAAAAGCCAGCTCATGCACCAGAGATGGATCCTGATCCTACTTCCAGGAACCTTAAGCAGACCAAGCTACACAACTGTCTTGCTTGTGGAAGAGGGCCTAGTCCAGTCCCATGCAGGCTCCACAGCTGTTGGTCTAAGGTTCATATGGAAAAACAAAAACCCAGGATAGTTAAAGCAATTCTGTACAATAAAGAAACCTCTGGAGGTATCACCACCCCAGACCTCAACCTCTACTATAGAGCTATAGTAATAAAAACAGCTTGGTATTAGCATAAAAATGGAAATGTAGACCAATGGAATCGAATTAAAGACCCTGACATTAACATGCACACCTATGAACACCTGATTTTTGACAAAGAAGACAAAACTTTACAGTGGGGAAAAAAGCATATTCAACAAATAGTGCTGGCATAACTGAATGGCAACATGTAGAAGATTGCATATAGATCCATATCTATTGCCATATACAAAACTCAAGTCCAAGTAGATCAAAGACCTCAACATAAACCCAGTTACACTGAACCTGATAGAAGAGAAAGTGGGAAGTAGCCTGGAACACATTGGCACAGGAGACAACTTCCTAAATATAACACCAGTAGCACAGACACTAAGAGCAACAATTAATAAATGGGACTTCCTAAAACTGAGAAGCTTCTGTAAGGCAAAGGACACAGTAAGTAAGACAAGAAGACAGCCTACAGAATGGGAAAAGATCTTCACCAACCCCACATCTGACAGAGGGCTGATCTCCAAAATATATAAAGAATTCAAGAAACTAGACATCAAAATACTAAACAATCCAATTAGAAATCCAATTTAAAAATGAACTTTCATTTATTAACATTAAATTTGGTCAAAGCACTTTCAAACTCTGGAACTCAGCCACATTACCAATCATTCTGTCCAAAAGACTTAAACTGCCACCACCCAAGTCAAACAAAAGCTCAGTCTTCCATGATTTAGAGACAGGCACTTAAAGAAATGAAGAGCTTCTATGAAATTACAGCCACCAAAGACACGTTCTAGAGCCAAGCCACTGGCAGGGCGCACAAACAGCCAACCCTGAGGGCTTAGCTCCCCCCTGGGGCCAGTGAGTGGGTTGTTGCTCTTATCCAGCTCTTAGAGGCAGGTACTGCCAAGGTGGTCCTAGATCACAAACAGCTCCTTCAGAATCAGGGAATGGGGGGAGGGACAGAGGAAGGAAGAATATGTAGTCTATGAGGTGCCAGGCTCTGGCTCTGCAGATCACAAACCTTTAATCCTACATTTACAGAAATTTCGAGAACATTTCATCAGGATGTCACATTTCCAATCAATGAAGTTTCCTGAGCTAAGACAATCAAAAAGCTGAAGCTGCACAAAGGCCTTTCTTCTCTTATCCTTAGTTCTGAGGCTGCAACTCTATCCATTAGTCTCTTTTCTGCTCCTTCTCCAAGCTGACTGTAGGTTGGGGCACAGTCCTCTGAACCATCTTTCCCCTAACCCCAAGCAGTACCTAGGCACTCCTGGAGTACACACACTGCTGGTGATAAATGGGCTGAGAATGGCATGAACTAGGTTACCAGCCAAGTCTTCAGCCCTGTTTCTGAGCCCCTCAGTAGGGACCTAGAGGCTGCAGCGTCTTAAGGATTCTGTGTTGAATGTAGGTGGTGGTACAGGACACCCTGGGGGTGTCCAGAGCTGTCATCCATATCCACAGGCACAGGGGAAAGGAGAAGTTCAACCTTCTGGTAGAAGGTGACAACCTGCAGGCAGTCATGGCCACCAATAGTGTGAAAGGCACCCAAAACACTTCCAATAACACGTATGAGGTACCATTGCAACTAGACCCTCAGCCAATACCCAGATGTTTCCTGTCCCTGGCATTTGCTTCCCCAACAATTACAAAACAATCTACTTGGGCAAATAGAGCAGTTTTTGCTTTGTGGTTGTCTATTGGGAAGAACTAGGAGTGAGAGAGAAAAAGAGAGAAAGAAAGGTAGAAAGAGAGAGAGAAAGAGAGAAAGAAAGAAAGAAAGAAAGAAAGAAAGAAAGAAGCACCCTCTCTTGCAAAATTGTAATGGAGCCTTGTGAAAAGTTCAAGGATAAGAGGCTTCACTTGTGTAGTCCTTGATTAGGGGGATTCTGCAGCAAAGTGGCCACCTGAGCCCGGCTCCAGGTCAGATGAGGGACAATGTCATAGGGACCTCAGACGACTAGGCAGGGATTCCAGGCAGGTCTGCTGGGCTCCAGGACCCTCACCTTGATGCTAAACTCAGGGGAAATTGGAGCTTGAATTCACTTCCTTCCGCATATTCAGTGTGCCTTATTTTTGGTGCTGAGAATGGAAACAGGCCCTTCCATGTTCTCTATCACAGAGCCATACCTCCAATCTGATTTGACAGTTCTTTTCTGTTCCTTCTTGAAAATTTCTTTCCTCTTTCTTATTTTTACAAATTTTATTCTGTGTATGAGCACATGTGGAGGTCAGAAGACAACTTTGTTCAGTCTCATTTTTTTTCGCTCCACGTTTAAGAAAATTCTGGGGATTGAACTTATGAGTCCAGGTTTGTGCAACAAGTCTTTACCTGCTTAGCCATTTCATAAGCTGCTGACTTGCATTTGAATATTATTTTAATTTTTATTTTTCCATTTTTAATGTTTATTTCATTTTTATGTATATGTGTGTCTTTCCTGCAGGCATGTTTGAGCACTGCATGTGTTCCTGGTGCCTGAGGAGGACGGAAGAGTGTGTTTGAGCCTCAGTACGGTGGCTGGGACTTAAAGCCTCATCCTCCACAATAGCAGCCAGGGCTCTTAACTGCTGATCCAACTCTCCAACCTACTCTTTCTTTCTTCCTTTCTTTTTCTTTCTTTCTTTCTTTCTTTCTTTCTTTCTTTCTTTCTTTCTTTCTT
>CABHPR010116739.1:19693-35744 GCA_902168415.1 Peromyscus melanophrys
ATTGACCAATAAGCAACATGTTTGACATACAGACCATCCCACAGCACCTGAATTTTGGTTTGGGTTTTTTGAGACAGGATTTCTCTGTGTATCCCTGGCTGTCAGAGATCCTCCTGCCTCCACCTCCCCAGTGCTAGGATTATAGGTGTGTGCCACTGCATGCAGTTTCTTAAAACATTCTCAGCTAGGCACATGATTGTCCTACAAGGGACTGGATTAATACCAAAAGGAAGGGGCCATGGTACGTATTGGCCCCTACCCTGCTGGTACTTTGATAAGGGCATAGTGGGTTAAAAGTGGTGTTAGCTGGTGACTCAACATTTAACAGTCACCCCTTCCTTCCATCACCTCAGGAGCAATTCAGATAGCTTGCTATTTCTAAGGGAATGTGATCTGATTTAAATGTTACATAAACATATACACGTGTACACTCCCCTCAGACCTAACATTAGCGAGAAAGCAAAAGGTCATGAGATGAAGCATATGGAGTCTGTCTTGTCTTTGTTTTCAGAAGCAGTCTTTGGTCTCACTCTACCACAAAAATGTTTCATTCTGATAGGTCTAGGGGCATATTCTGACCTTTGTCAAACCCAGAATGAGACAGGTCCTCAGACTCCAGCGGCTGAGACTTTCTGCTTCCGCCATTCTGTCCCATTGTCTCTTTGCTCACGACAGGGCTCTCTATTTATACCCAGCACAGGGCCACCCAGAGTTGAAACATTGTCCAGCCTCCTCAGATCTGGTTCAGCTACATAAATACTGCCTGAAGGATGTAAACAGAAGTGTCAAGTGACTTGGGGAACCCTCCTTAAAGGGCAGGGCCTCCTCTGTTTCTATGGCTGGAAGGCCTGCACTCAAGTGGCTACCTTAGGCCACAATGCATCGGAGGCTCCTACCTCAAGATGGTAGGCGGTACTGGTCAGCCACTGTAGGAGTCCCCAAATGGCCACAGGAGTTTTTGTTTTAGTTTTGGGTTTTGGCCTAGAGAGGGAACCCAAGGCTTTGTGCATGCTTGGTAAGGACTCTACCACTGATCCACCTGACCCTTCACCCCCCTCCCATCATGGACCTTTTGTCAGAAAAGAAAATCTTAGGCATTTGGGGTGCATCAACTAGACATTTGGTCATGTTGTGACCTGAGGACTGGTGCCTACCTGCTTTCAACTGCTGTCCCTAGAAGGGACAACTCAACTACTTTCAGGGCAGAACACTCAAGTGCTTTCTAATTTATTTTACATGTGTTATTTAGGTGTGTCTGTGTGTGCACCTGCACACATATGTGGACACACACATGCCACAGCTCCAGTGGGAATCAGAGGACAACTTGTAGGCATTGGTTCTCTCCTTTCTCTCAGGTCATCAGGGTTGGCAGCATGCACTTTACCACATGGGCCTTCTCACTAGACCCATCCAGTACTTACAGCACAAGGTCAGCTCTAAGATGACTTGATTTCTTCACCATCCGATATTGAATTAAAAATACAATTGGCAAGACCTTCCAAAGGCACCAGTTTAGAAAGGTCCTGCAGAGCAAGGTGAGAACAAATACTTCTTCCTTTGTTGTTCCATTGCCCTGTTTGTCCTCAGAGGCTGCCATCACTCTCAGCTGCTTGATATATCCCTTGCTGCTGACTTCCACATGGTAACCTTAGGAGGAAAAAAAGATGCAGCTCCCAGGGCACTGTGTTATCTAATGACATACTAATGGCACCCCTGTCCATCTATCAAATCAACAAGTCTTATCTATTCATCTGAAGAACTCTGTCTTAATGATCAGCATGATTCTACATTGGAATCACATGGATATTATGGCTCATAGAGGGGAGGGGATGGGGGATGAGAACATGAGGGAACAGGATGGTCGGGGAGAGCAATGAATGAGATATCTTGATAGAGGGAGACATGATGGGTTAGGGAGAAACCTGGTGCTAGGAAAATTTCCAGGAATCCATAAGGATGACCCCAGATTAGACTACTAGCAACAGTGGTGAGGGTGCCTGAATTGGACTACCCTGGTAATCAAATTGGTGAATACCCTGTCATCATAGAGCCTCCATCCAGTAACTGATGGAAGCAGATACAGAGATGCACAACCATACACCAGGCCGAGCTCTGGGAGTGCAGTCAAAGAGAGGGAAGAGGGATTATATGAGCAAGGGGGGGAATCAAGACCATGATGGGGAAATCTACAGAGACAACTGAACCAAGCTCAAAGGAACTCAGGAACTTTAGACAGACAGCTGTGGAACCAGCATGAGACCGGACTAGGCCCTCTGCATATGGGAGAATGTTGTATAACTGGGTCTGTTTGAGGGGGCCCTGGCAGTGTGATCAGGATCCATCCCTGGTGCATGAGCTGGCTTTCTGGATCCCATTACCTGTGGTCAGACACCTTGCTCACCCCTGATAAAGCAGGGAGGGGCTAGATCCTGCCTCAACTAAATGTACCAGGATTAGCTGTCTCTCACCATGGGAGAACTTACCCTCTTGGAGGAGGGGATGAGGGATGGGGGGAAGAAGAGAGGGAGTGAGAGGAGGGATGATAGGGGGATCTGTGGTTGGTATGTAAAATGAATTTAAAAAGATAAAAAAATGGTCTGCTCAAGAACTAACTTGCTAATTTATAATATTAGAATACTAGTTAACTTCAAATCAACATAGTGAAAATAAACTTACAGAATGTTTTCCCATGTAATATCATTTTAATTTTATAAAATAAATATTATCCTAATTTTAATTTAAAAAAAACACACCAAGAATCATGCAGAACTCTGATATCCACCAACAAATGGTCCCGGTGAGGGGCACAACAACATGGAGGGAGGATATGTTTCTGCTCATAGTTACTCTGAAAAGTTACTGCCGTGAAATTTTATGAGCTGACTGAGTCTCAGCACTTCATATGTGGAGGGAGACATGTCAAGGGAGACTGTGTTGATGCCATCCTGCTAGCCAGACATCCCAAACCAAGAAGCATCATATTCTCACTCTAGTCCAGTGCTGAAGCTACTGCATGTCATGCACATGTGATGCTGAAGTTAATGCTCTACAGAGATGACAACAACCCCTCGCTAGTCATCTTAGTCATTTCTTTTGTCCATTAGGAAACTAACTGCAGATTCTCCTGTGTCACAGCCTTGACTGAAGTGAACTGTCCTGAGAAAGGATTCTGATGTGATGTCACCAAGGACTTTCTGGATGGATAGCAGAAGCTCCTTATGTCCTTTTTGGTCTTGAATAGGCAAGGAACACAGACACATGTTGTCTGAAAGAATCATCTAGTGGCCAACATAGCATAGGATCAACCTTGGCAAGGGCTTAACATACAAAGCCCCAAACTGTCATGGCTACACTTGTCTTGAAAAGGGTATTACAATCTGTAGCTGCATTCCTATATGTCCTAAGCCAGCCACAGAGTGTAGGACAGTGCCACTAAATCTGCATGAAGAGAACTCTGCTTCATGTAAACACTTTTGTTTGTCTTTGGGTTTGGGTTTTCTTACATTGAGGTTTTGATTTTCTTTGTTTTGATTTGATATTTTCTTATTTTTTGGTTCTTTTGGTTTTTTTTCTTTGATTTGATATTTTGCTAAGGCTATACACTGTATATACTGAATGCCCCTTTTGGCCCCCATTGAGTCAAATGACAGTATTTTCATAAATAAAAAGCAACTTTCAACTGTTTATTCTTAATCTAGCTTTTTTGCTCAGGTGTGATGTCACACTCCTTTAACCCTAGGACTCAACAGGGAGAGATGGATCTCTGAAAATTCCAGGTGGTTTTGGGTACATTGTGAGTTTCCAGCCAGGTAGGGCTACAAAGAGAAATGGTGTCTTGGGTGCGGACTCCATCAAGTGGAGTCTTACAATAAAAACCAGGGTTCAGATACTGAGCATGAAAGCTGAAAGATCAGAGAAGCAGAGCAGCAGCCACTAGAAACTTCTTACTCCTATGAATCCTCAGACCATATGCAGAGATCCTAACTCCACATGTCATGTGCTGGGATTAAAAGGTGTGAACCTCCGATGTGGTGGGATCAAAAGCCTGAGCCTCCCAAATGCTGGGATTAAAGGTGTGTGCCAATATCTCCTGGCATCTATGGTTAACCAGTGGCTAGCTCCACTCTCTGGAGCAAGCTTAATTTGTCAGAACACAAACAAAATATGTTACAACAGATATCCACTTCATGATTAAAAAATGACCCATATTCTACACCTGACATCAAATGTTTAGCTACTCAAAAAAAAAAAAAAAACCACAACTGCAGTCTAGATACACATATATTCATGACATGATCATTCACATTATATTTTGAGAAAGACACCTATGTTTTCTAATTTATCTCAGAAAATGAGAACATTCAATACAGGATTATAAAGAAATAAATAAAACCTGTAGCTATTTGCCTCTGTTTTCCTTGAAATACAGCACCAGTGATGGCCACAATATAGAGACGGAAACATTCTAAGACATATTGAGACACGGTGTTTTAGGTGCTGTTGCCTCGACTATTCATTTCAAACTCATTTTTTCTATTCATTTACATGTATTTATTATGTGTATAGGTAGTTTGCCTGCTTTCTAGGCACCCCAAGCATGCAATTTCCACAGAGGCCAGAAGAGGGCAATGGATTCCACCTTAAACTGGAGTTAACAGAAGATTGTTAGGTACTCTGTGGGTCCTCTGGGAGAGCTACAAGTTCTCTGAAAGGATGTGTGATCTCTTCAGCCCCTGCACTTGACTTTTGTCCTTCCAGCCTATCTAGTGTATTAGTGTGTTAGATGGACTGGTTCACACCCAACCAAAGAGATGTTTCTGAACAATTGTAGGGAGAAGTCCATGAGGGAGGCATGGAAGACTATCTTGGGATGCCAGGCATTCAAGCAGAGTGCTCCAGGACTCAGAATCATCCCTCAGCATCTCTTACTATCAGAGTTGGGGTAGTTATGTCACCTCTCCTCTAGATGACAATGCAGAAGAGGCCCATCAGATGAAATGCAGAACTGAGAAGATCCTCCTGGAGATGGAGATGGGGTAATAAAACCTTGTTGATGCAGCAGCTAAGCAGTGTTAAGAGGAAGCTTCACATAAGCCTGGGGGGATGGTGCCTACAGCAAAAGTCACATGCCTCTTACAGTATTGTCTGTGCAAGGCATGAAGCTACTTTTTTACCACAGCAGATGACACTGTGTTTTGAGGAAAGGTTTCTTCTAGATGAGGGCATTATACTTCAGAAGTTCCCCTGGAACAGATCTGACCTGAGACTCACAGTGAGTCAGAGATTTGATGTGTGAAGGAATTATCTTTGTAAGTTCCAGTCTGGTTCTTTCAAACTATCATTTTAAAGAGCTTTAAGCTTGAGAAGGAGGGGTGGATTTAAGTTCCTCCCTGGCATTGGTCACCTTCTCATTCTGAACTGACTCTGATACAATAAGGCATATCTGTAGGAACTAGCTGAGACTTCATCCATCCTACACTACCAATCACCAGCATGTGGCATGGGTCACATTGTCCATCTATCCATCATTGGGAAGAAGTCTATATTAGGCCATGCCTTACTTCCATGTAAATCCTCAGCAAAGCACTTGGCTCTTATGATAAATGCTACCAGATAGATTAGCATGGATTTTCCCCCTTGCATTTGTGCAGGGAGATAACACTTTACTATCAGCCTTTCTCAGACTAAACTGTCAGGATTGTGTCAGGATGTGGACTGGGCACTTCTTCTCTCTCATATAAACATTCCTAACTTTGAAAGCATTCTGTCAGCTATTCACATTGACCAGTCTTAGGGTAGCCAAATAGAAATTCAAGCTCATCTTGATATCTTTCCTATAGTATTTGTAGCAGATAAATGGAGTTATAGGTCAGGAATGTAACTCAGAGATAGACTACTTGCCTATAATGTGCAATGTGCTAGGTTCAGTCTTAGTACTAGGGTTGAAGGGGATGGAAAATTAACCCTGTTACTGTTTGGGTGGGAGCTCCACCTCAACCCCTGGCACCCTGGCATCCCATTACCCAAAGAGTCTGGAATGTTTGGAAGGAGTTTGGTGGAAGATCCACCTCAACTTCCCTCCCCATCTCTTTCCCTAAACCCATCCCTTCAAAACCTGCCAAACAGCTCCTCCTCAAACCCGCCTCTTCAAAGCCCACCAAACACAGCTCCTCCCCCACAGAGGCTCAAGACCACTTCCACAGGGTATATAAGCAACATCCCAGAAAACAGATACGTGGTTCTTTTGGTCTCAAGTCCCCATCTTCTCTCTGAGGGGCCAGGGCATCGCCCGGGAGCACTTTACCCTTTAAACCTGGGCTTTCCAATTCGGTCTGATTCAGTTTGCTGCTTTGGTGGAGAGGCCCTCAGGAGGCCTAAAACTTATCAGTTACATCCTGTGAAGGTAGCACAGAGCAATCTGGAGGTTTCATAGAAGCTTCTTAAATACTCTGTCCTCAATTTCTTGCCCTCAGTTAACTGTGGCAAAACTTCATTTTGTGAATGAAAATTTCCTATGAAGGACATATATACACAGAGAGAACATAAATATAGATATACACAGCTTATTAAATTCTGTGGTTGTTGTAATGGACTGGAAGGTGACTAATCTGGTAAAGGTAATGCAGACAAGCTTGCAGACATGCATTTATTTCCATGGGAACCACCTTATTGATGGAGAGAGAAAAAAAACTCACAATTGTTCTCTATCTGCATATAGGTGGGGGTGTCAAGTCTCCGCACTTTAAAGCTGAGACATCTGGTTTCCCATTCCTCACTTATGCTAGAATCTCTCCATCTGGTGCCCTCCTATAAACATATTACTGTGTGTTCCATTTGTGTGATTTGGGACTTTTGTTATCTTACTTTGGCTGCAAGAACTCAAAGAAACATAGAAGGCCAATATCAAACCATCACCTGAAAAACATGTGAAGGGAATGTGGGCATCTGGAAATTGTAAATGTGTTAAGATTGTTGTTAGGCACCAACTGAACCAAAATGTCTCCTATAGATGCCTGGCTAACCATTATTTATTGTCTTCCTCTTATTCTCTCTCTCTAAGAGCACAAACCTTCTGGTGAAAGTCTAGACAGTCTCTAAGGTTTGTTCATGCTTCACTGGAGCTAACAGCCTCCTAAATGAGCATGACATATTCTGGATGATTGAAAATTGGTCCAGGTAACCTGCACTGCCTTCTGCTCTCATCCACATTCCTCTCAGATGTGAGCAGTCTACACCCCAGCCAGAGACAAGGGATTCACAGAATAAGAACTCCTGAATATGGCAAATATTTGAGGACATAAATATGTTTATCCTAATTTAAATATTACACAAATTCCAGACAAGCTGGTATACTACTTACCCCAGCACTCAAGAGGTGGAGGCAGGAGCATGAAAAGTTCAAGACCAGCCTGGGTTGCATAGGAAGACCCTGTCACAAATAAAAATTGTACATGTATCAAACACTAAATAGTGCCCCCATTAAAATTTATAACAGGTTTTTCTGTATCGGTTAAAAAATTTAAATGCCAAAGAATAAACGTTATAAAGTTCAAAACTTACACATGGCATCTGAGACAATTTTCTTGGTGTGGTAGGAAGCTTAGGGCTGGGTTTGAGAGTTAAACTAGATCCCTCGCTACATCATCCAGCCACTTTAGCTCACCCAGTTCCACCTGGAATGCCTTGTCACATGCTGCACATACCTGGGACCCCCCCTGACATTCAGCTGGCCGTGATCTCACTTTTCTGCATCCATTCACACAGCTGCCTCAGCACAGCCTGCCTCTGGCTTGTTGCCTTGGCTCCCGTTAGGCTGTAAACGTCTAGATATTTCATTTTTAGTCTTTCTGGGGTCTCTAATGGGTATCTCAATAAATTTGGACTGTCTAAAATTCCATGCTAAGAGAGCTATCCCTCCCGGGGATATTCATCCCTCTTCCATTTATTCTGCAGCTGGGACCCCTATTCTCAGGTGAACACAGACTTGAACCATCTTGGTGGGGAAGTGGTTGTGTACATTCACTTCCTAAGGGAGTTTTGTTGTTCTCAGTGAACAGCTACCTCTGTCACGCTATGCAAGAAATCATCCCCAAACTATGTAACTTAAAGCAACAAGTGTTCATTTGGCTCACAAGTCGGTGGGTTGGCAATTTAGACTGGGCTTGGCTAGGCAGTTCTGGGCTGGCGGGCTCCTCCACAGGCCATGCAGTGTGAGGTTTAGCTCATCTGGCATGGCCTTGGCCAGCTCAACTGGAGCGGGGACACCCTTGTGTTACCTACCCTCTGTGAGCCTTGTCTCTGTGGCCTGGCCCAGGCTGTCAGAGGCAAGGAGCAAGAGCTAGCTAGAGAGGAGAGGTGGAGAGACAGCTCCATGGTTTAAGAGAACTGGCTACTCTTCCAGAGGACCCAGGTTCAAGTCCCAGGACCCACATGGCAGGTCACAACTGTCTGTAACTGCAGTTCCAGGGGATCCGACACCCTCACACAGACATACGTGCAGACAAAACACCAATGCACATAAAATTTAAAAAGAGAGAAAGAAAACAGGGCAGTAGGGTCACTGAGGCCTCTGGGGCTCTGCCACTGTGTGATAGGAAATCCCAGTAGGAGCAGACTAGTTTCTAAGATTCTATTTCTGGTTCCTGCAGAGGGCGCCAAATGCAAGCCAGCGGGTCCTGTTGGCTGTTCCTACCCACGCACATACACACCCACCCCTTTGTGCTGTAGCTTGCTTCCTTTCCCCCTTCTGTTCTAAAAGCAACTTGAGGGAGGAAAAGGATTATTTGGCTTATGGATTACAGTCCATCACCCAGGTAAGACAGGGCAGGAACTCACGGTAGGAGTTTGAAGCAGTAACCATGGAGGAATATTGCCTTCCTGGCTTGCTCACTCTGGCTGCCTCACCTACCTTTCCTACACAGCCTAGCCCAGCTGCCCAGGGGTGGCACCACCTACAGTGGGCTGGGCCCTCGCATACCAGTTAGCAATCAAGAAAATGCCCACAGATGTGCCTGCAAGCCAGCCTGATAGAGGCAATTCCTTCATTGAGGGTCTTACTTTCCAGGTGTGTCAAGGTGACATGCAAAGCTATGAGGTCTTCCTTACCCCAACAACATTCCAGATTCCACTTACCATAACAAACCACCCAAAACTTAGTAGGTTAAAACAACAACCATTTTATATCATGGGATCTGTTGATTAAGGTTTGGGACCATACTTGGCTGTGCGGATCTGCTTCTGTGGCTTCATTCACATATCTGGCACCTGGGTGGGGATAGCTGGGAGGCAGATCATCTGGGCCCATCAGGCATGAGGCCTGCATGGCCTTGCACAGCCACCTCAAGGGAGTTGGCGTTCTTCTGAAAACCTGGTACTCTCTGGGTATATTCTGAGAAACTGTGTGACCTATGGCCTAGTCTGAGTCCATAGTATTCTATTGGTCAAAGCAGCCCCTCCCCTGTTCAAGAGGAGGAAAGCAAGATTTCATGGCTGTAATGGTTGTATATTTAAAGCCCCGCCCCCAGACCTGCTTTTCACTTACTTATGCCTCAGCTGTACCATTGGAAACTGGAGATGTCAGAGCCTTGCCACAGAAAGTGTCATAAGTGACCCCTTTCACACCCACAGAAGCTAGGAGAAATGAGTGGGGACTACTACCTTCCTTCACGAAGACTGTGTTTCTTGGAGAGTTGTATGGGTCTGGGAAGAACTCAGGGTGGACCCTCAGAAGGGAGTCCCTCAGATAAAAGCAATGGGGGTTCACTTCCTCTGCAGCTCAGTGGAGCTGGGTAAGATAAGATCGGGATCCCTTATTCTACCACTCTTTGAAACAAGGCCTCACAGTGTTGATATGGGTGGCTTTGAACTTGCTATGTAGCCTAAGTTGGCCTGAATTCATGATCCTCCTGCCTCAGTCTCCAAGTATTGGGATCATAGATGTGTGCAACCACACCCAGCTTCACTCTTGTGTCATATGCTGAGTAACCTTTGTTCTTGGAACCTCTGGGCACATATGTAATTAATGCTGGAATAAGATCCTTGGCCAGTGGCCAATGGACTTGACCCAGGAGCTGCTCTTTCTCCACATAGGTAGAAGAACCGAACTTCAATGATGGTTTAAACCAGCCTGCTCCACTACAGGAGATGGATGGGGTTAGATTCCTGGGAGCAATCAGTGGGGCGTAGGCTGACCTGTCAATCATGTGAGCTTTGGAGGTTCTCTATTGATATGCCCAGTGTGCTCTCTGTGTCCCTGTTAGGTTGGCTGATATTTGTGTGTTGCAGGAAATACTCAGAAATATGTTCTAGTACTTTCCCTAAGTACTAGTTGCTAGGTTTTCTCCAGAGACCATGCTGTACTTACACACATGTCAACTTTACAGCTGGGTAGTGAGGGGTCCTGGGCTGGCCTCTGATAGACTGTGTCCCTGGGAGTCATTTGGGCAGAACAGGGCCCTCTCACTAATGAAATCCTCAAAAGCCAGTTCAGTACTGAAGGTGCGAAACTTCAGCCCAGGAGGCGCCATGGCCATCTAATGGCCTGCCGTTCATCAGACACCACGAAGACAGCTACAAAATTCATCAGACACCAAGAGCCAGCTACAGAATTAACGGGAAGTGACATTGCCAGCCTGCTTTGTTACTACTGTCACCGGACACTTCGATCACTGCCAGTCTTTGTGACTGAACTCACAGGCTGTTGTTCCTCAGCGCCCTGAAAGTCAGTCAGTGTGAAGGGAGCATCCCACTGTTGCCTGGGAAAACTGACCCTCACGGAAAAGTACAGAAAAGCAGTTTCAACCTCTAGCCTAAACACAGAATTGTACGCGCCCCCCTCCCCGCCCCCACTCCGTGTGTGTATGTGTGTGCGCGTGCACCTGTCTGCCTCCCTCTCCCAGCTTGCCTCTCTGTTTTCCTTCTTTCTCTCTTCCTACATGTATGTATGTGTGCATGCAGGGACATGTATGTGGAAGTTAAAGGGCACCATCTCTGGTGTTGAGTGTTGCTCCTCCTTTATTTATTTATTTTTTTGAGACAGGGTCTCTCACTGGCCTAGAACTCACCAAGTAGGCTAGACAGGTTGCTAGCCATTGAGCCCAGGGTTCCACCTGTATCTGCCTGTTTGTCAATGATTTTTTTATATAATTTATGTTTATTTTATGTTCATTGGTGTTTTGCCTGAGTGTGTGTCTGTGTGAGATGTCAGAAATCCTGGAATTTCTGTAACTGGAGTTACAGACAGGTGTGAACTGCCCTACAGGTGCTGGGAATTGAACCCGGGTCCTCTAGAGGAACAGCCAGTGCTCTTAACTGCTGAGCCATCTCTCCAGCCCATGGCAATGATATTACAAGTTCACACCCCTATGCCCAGCTTTTTAAATTTTTTTTAGTATCAGTTCAGGAGATCGTACTCAAGACTCAGGTCCTGGTGCTTGTCTGGCAAGCCCTCCCCAGCCTGACTGATCTCCCCAGCTCCCAGCTAATTCCTGATAGGGTTCCAGGCACACCACTCCATACTCATCTCAACTCCAGAGTCTCCAAAGAATCAGGCCCTGCATCCACTTTGCTGTGGGGCCTGATGTCAATCCCTTTGGTGTAGCCTGCTGTGGGCTTGGAGCCTAGCTCATCACTATTCAATTTACAGATTACATGCATCTTCCCCCAAATCCTGTGGCTTCTGTCTCGGCTTGAAGATGTGCCCCTTGTTCTGGTGTTTTGTCTCCCTGCAAGTCAAGGAACCTACTTGGTGGTTTTTTTCCCTAGTTGGTGGGACACACCAGAGAGGTGACCTGCAGTAGTGTAAGAACCACCATCTTTTTTCCTATTTTGCAATAAGGGCTATGGTCAAAACAGGTAACCACAAATCAGCTCACATAACCAGCCTTAAGGGAGAAAGAAAAACACTACTGGCTCTCTAAATAGGTGATTTACTAGGCCCAAAACAGTAAATAATTATCTAAATGTGGTAATCCAATCTCCTTCCCCTCCCCCACAAATTCCTCCCCATCGTTCTTGAGCTGTGGTACCCTTATGAGGCAGCCTCTCTCAGTAGGCCTGAGGGAACCTCTTTAGAGTCTGGGTATGCACAGTATTCCTGAACATCTATTGCAAGTGGCTGATGCCCTGTCAGAAAGAGAGAAGGTCCAGAGTGATGGCCACTGGGATGGAGAGTGTTTGCATCTATGACAATTAGCTCTGTCAACTTGGTGCAATCTAGAATCGCCTTGGAAGGGAATTTTGATGAAGGACTGTCTGGATCTGCGGGCGAGTCTTCTGGGGATTGTCTAGATTATGTTCATCAATATGGCAAGAGCCAGCCCACTGTGGGCAGCGTCATCCCCTGGGTTTGGGTCATAGATTTTGTAAGAGAAGAGGAAACGAGCTGAGTTGTAAGCATGCACACATTAATTCATTTCTGTCTTCTTGAGTGTGGACATGATGTGACCAGCTGCTTCACGTCCCTGACATCTTGACTGCCTCACAGTGATGCCTATATTTGTAAGTGAAAACAAATCCTTTCTCCTCCAAGCTCTTCTTTTAAAATCAGTTATTATTTAGCCTCTGTATAAGCATGTGTGCACATACATGCAGTGGTATGCATGTGGGGCTCAGAGAACAACATGCTGGTTCTCCCTTCCACCATCGGGTGCAGTGGCAAGTGCTTTTACCTGTCGAACTATCTCACCACCTGACCTGCACCCCACCCCCACGCCACCCCCACAGCTGTTTTTGTCGGGATATTTTATCACAGCAACTGGAAATGAAACTAAACACATCCTAACCCTTATTCTTGCTCCTCAGTGGTCAGCCAGGTAGCCATTTGTTTCTGGCAAACTCTCAGAGGATAGGCTAAAGGTAATATTGTGGCCTTTGCCATCATGGGTTCAGGAACCCAGTTCTGATCAACTCAGCAGACACCATGCTTCTGACCGTTTAAAAATAGGCCTGGGACCCAAAACAAGCCAAGTAATCTAAAGGCAGGATTTCACTGGGGGTTCTGGGGGTTGAGAGCCTGTGGGGCAGTTGTTCTCCACTCCTTTGGGTCATGCTGGGAGCAGATAGCGCTCGTGTTAGTGGAAGAGACTCCAGCAGCAGACAGGAAGCAGAGAAATGAAGCGGGGACCCTTCACTGAATGCTGTCTACCTACCACTGGACACCTCAGTTGTCCATAATCTCAGCCACTCATGGTGACAGCCTCAGGGACAGCTGAGGGAATCCCTCATCATCTCTGGTGAATGCCTTGTCAGGGTTATAGAGCATCATCTACACAGATGAGCTAGCAGAGTTGGAAGTGCAGCCTCCAGCTAACTCCGGGCGATGTGCTGTACCAGCTGTGAGCTCAGGGAGTATCCTCCCATGCTCTTCTCTCCACACTGTAGCCCCTCATGGAGCTCCATGCTGGCCATAAAATTACCTCAAGGGACATTTACCTGGCACATATGGGCTCTGTGGCTGCCTGTGAAGAGAATCAGGCCACCTAAGGCCTCAAGTGTGTGCTGCTTTCCAAGGTGTGGAACTCAGGACAGAATGCGTCTTCTTAGCTAGATCTACAGGTGGCACTAGGTCTCCACTCCACAGGTCCTCCAGCAAGGTCAGAGCCAGAAATGAGCTGGCAGGGCTGGACTTGGTGACCTTTGGCAAGCCTCACTACCTCTTTGGACATCAGTTTCCTCCATTATCCTCAAGGAAGCTGGGCGCCCTGAAAATCCAGGCATCTAAGAGTTTGGGAAGTAGAACTGAACTCAGTCTCTCCACTCCATCCAGGATCAGTAAGCGTTATCCCCAGCACCCAAAGGAGAGTGGGCTACAGCCAGGAATCACCTTTATTCCTTGCTTGCCCACCCAGAAGCCCCAGAATAGTAATGTAAATAGCATAAATGCCTGCCTTCGAAGACACGGCCTTCGGCTGATTTCTCTCAGGAAATACAGTTCACAGTTCTGACTTGCTGGGTAAGAAGCTGCCTGCCAAGTTCCCAAGGCTTAGGCTCACTGAAGAGCTTGTATAACAGCCCAGGAGGCAGCCTATGTGGTGACAAGGTAGGTGTGTGTATTGGGGTGGGGGACAAAAAGAAATGTCTTTCCAAAATAGAGCCAAACCCCACTCAGGAAATGTGGGGAAGACAGTTCTCGGGTATGCAGGGTTAAGGAGAAATGAACCCCCAGGAAAAAGGAAGAGGTCAGGCACACAGGGGTAAACACAACGGTGTGCGAGATACAGGCGTGGAAGAGGGTCACAGGGCCCTTCCAGCAGGCAGCAAGGACTCAGCAGTGGAGCCCTAGACCAGGGAAACCAGCATGAGAAAACACCAGCACCTGCCCTGGTCAGGGTGTGTGGAGTGCATTTCCCACACAGAACATGGTTGTGAAGGGCACTGTCAAGACAGAGGCCAAGATGGCACCTGGGATTTGAAGCTATAACCACTGTCCCTTTGAGAACATCAAGAGGAGGAAGGTTTCTGTTCTGATATGGTTCACATGGCAAGGGACTTGGCTGAGTCTCCACCATTTTCTTGGGAGTAAGCTTGGATCTTGTGGCTTTCTCAGTACCTCTGACTTCACATGAAGTTGATGGGGTTCTGGCCAGTTGAAGGGTCCCTCCTCAGCAAGTCTGAAGCTGGGAGCTGCACCAAGAGAATCTGCTCACCTCCTCTTTTGTGGTTCTTAAATCTTGAGAGACCTAACAGCTGGCTGCCTTGGGTGAGAGCAGCTGTGCTCGGAGGTCTGAAGGGTGCAGAAGCCTGTGCACCAGCACTCCCAAAGCCAGATGAGAGCAGAACAAAGTGCATGAGCCCTGCCCTTCCCGTATGTCTAACAGTGCTAAGCCAAGTCCATGGCCGGAGCCAGCATCTTTCCAGAGGAGATAAGGCATTACAGCCAGCTGTTTAGCCAGATGTGGGGGGGGGGCAGTCTCCAGGGTGGACATGTAGAAGGTTTCCGGTTCTTTTAATTAAGACAGGATGCAGTGGTCCAAAACTCTTCCAGTCAAACTGAGTCAAAAGCATGTCTTAGCAGCAAGAATGTATCCTTGTTTTGTCGCATGAAGGTCAGTGGACACTGGCCCAGGAGAGGGTAAGGCCAGCATGACGTGCGGGGCAGAGATACAGCCACCAGTTACATGGGCTGCAGCCCACCTGTTCCTCGAGCCCCTCACGTGAAGTAACGGCAGGGTGTGGAGTCGATGTAGCAGTACTGGGTGCAGCGAAGGTCTCCGTACGACCTGAGGGAGGCAAGGGCACTGATCAGGGCGGAGGCAGCAGAGTGGGCCGGGGCAAGCACATTCTGAAAACAACTGGTGATCCAACTGCATTAAACTACCGTACTCCTGAGGACCCAGGTCTAGGAAAGCTTTCCTGCTTCATTTGGGGTGTGGGGCTCTGAGAGGTTGAGTCAGAGGGACTAGGGTGGGAGGGACGGTTAGCCTCGATGCTAACACATCATCTATGAGACAGTCACCCACTTCTTGATGCCTAAGGGTGTCCAGTGTTATCTGTGAACTTACTCAATACTAATACAAATGTCCTCTATTTGTGCCCAAGCGGCAGCATTGGCCTGGTACGGCTGCTGAGCTCTTGGAATTCAGCTAGTGTGACTGAAGAACTGAATTAAAAATCCTAATGATTTCAAAATTGATTAGCTACATGGAACAGGGCTACCATGTTGGAGGGTGTACTCTACACATCTGCAAATGCAAATGATAATCCCCAATGTCTTGTCCACAAGCATTCACAGTGGTCTCTTGGAAGCTTCTAGATACCAGAGGAATAGCCCCAGTGAGCTGGTGAATAAGTCTTTGACTCCCAGTCAGATGTTGACAATATATGACTCTATGGAGCCCTTAAGCAGCTCAGTCAGGCCAGACTCAGTAGGTGGCTGTTAGGAGCCTTCCTTAGTTCAGGCATCGGGCAGTGCACACAGACACACGTATGTAGTGAGATCCTGGCCAAGCCTACCCAGGGTTGAAGTCTGAGGGTGACTGGAGGTGTGCAACTCCTTAAGCCAGGTTGCATATGCTAATATGTGTTGGAGGGTGAGTGTTGAGGAGACCCCCCC